>CM068832.1:70221917-70266917 GCA_028554795.2 Sinohyriopsis cumingii | reverse complement strand
TACGAATGCAATCTTTAACTCAAAGGCGGATAATGATGTCAAGGATGTAGATTAAATGTTGGCCAATATAAGTATCTGAAAAACCTTGACCTTGAACACAACCATCATTATACATCCTAATCAGAACTTGCTCATGGTACAAGGTTTCTAGACGCTTCTCAGGACTAACATGTCATCATGTTCTCATTATCTTGCAGTCACATCTACAAACAGAACAAACATTACTAAACTGTTACTCGCGACCATTAATTTAAACTACAACCTACGATAATGAATGAGGAAGGCACCCTATATATATATATATATATATATATATATATATATATATATATATATATATATATATATATATATATATATATATATATATATATGTGTGTGTGTGTGTGTGTGTGTGTTGAGCCAACAAGAATATTTATTTATGGGAAAACGAGTGTAATCACTATAACATGTTGTAGTATTATGGAACAATATTTATATAGCTGAAGGAACACCGTTATATAAATGCTCAAAATGTTACAATTAAGCAAATGCTTTTGAAAGCAAACATGAACGGGTAAACCTGGCGTTTTAATTTCTCTGCATACGGAACTGGCGCATAAACCTCGAGATGTTTTTGCATTTTTCGGGCTATCAGATATCTAAACAATATTAATATAATATTAATATATACAATCTAGTAAACGTATTGCACAATACTTAGTCATTGTCGCCATGTTGCTTTTGAATTGCGAAAAAATATGTACTTGTTATGTGGCTGAAGTTCAAACAGATGCCCATAGATTTTAGTCAATTAGAAATTCATCATGACATCCATATGACTAATAAAGACCAAGGTATTTTGTCAGATCTTGCTATATGTTATTTGTATGATATTTAGAGCAGTGCACTATTTCAAAACTTGTAATATCAATATTGCACGGCAGTCATCCATTCAGCTTCTTAATACGGCATCCTTTCAGCTTCTTAATCCGTAGACACTCAAATAACACTGCAACTTTCAGAACGAACTGAATATTAAACCCTTCTGAAGGTTCCAGTTATCTAAAACTAAAATGTATTATAAGGCAGCTGTATGTAATACGGTAATTAAATTCTTTCGTTTTTATTGACAAAGTTGTCATGTCTTATAGTTGTTGTACATGTATTTAGCATCCAAAATCAAACTGTGTCATAACAGGTCGAGGATAAATCGCAAATTGTTACATCTTATACATATTCAATTTTCCAACTTTGTATATAATTTAAGACATTTTTGAATTTTCAAAAATCTCAAAAAATGTGTATGGTTTCATATATTGGCGCACATTGTGTTACTTTGGGATTCAGATCTTGTCAGTGGTTAGAACATATATTGGGCCTTTATTTAAAATATTGCAAATCGACTAGATAGATAAGACAAATTGAAAGCTAGTTCATTCAGAACATGCAGTAGTATGACATTCCATACCTTAAGAGTTGATACACTCTTTATACACATTGACTGAAGACTAAGATGGACGCACACTATAGCTGGTATTCTTCCACGCAAGCAAAGACCTCACACTATTCTGATACAAATTGCGACCTAACTTGTTTCGGTTTGTAGGTTTAGGGCAAACCAAAACAAATGAGTTATATAGGTGCATTTAAGTGCATTTCTTGAGGACAGGCCACGGTAACCGAATAAACTGATATGGTGGCAGGACTTGAAACCACATCCTATCCATCGCCAGTCTGGATTTCTAACAAATGGGCCAAAGCCATTTATAAAATCAGATATCACCTGTATGTAATAACAAAGTCACAAGTATCTACAAATTAGAATACTTATCAGTTATGACAGTATAAAAACGAATATTTCAAGAATGCAAATGCAAAACAATATTTTCAAACTGTCAAGTGCTGGTTAAGAATATCTAATTCAGAAGACCCCTCCTTCTAAAAGTTCCTAACGCAATGCTTCGCCTAAATTAACAACAATGTTCACTTATCAGATGGTTGTAGAGATAACACTTCGTGCATGAATTATTTGACTTTGCCTCTCGAGGGAACGGTAGACAGGTTGATGAAAAGCAAACGGATATGGATTATTGTCTGCCCTGAACATGCTTGTTCTGAGTGACTGTGAAAATTAGTGCCTTAAGGAAGATCCTGAGTCTCTTTACAATACAAAACAAAGAGGGATCTTCATTTCCAGAATAGTTTAACCGCTACAACATAACATCATTCAGGTTATCAGTAAACATATTCACCAATTCCTAGAACTCGTCTCAATCTCCTGATCAGGCAAACATGACAATGTCTAGATGACTATTGTGAATATAGATCAGAGCAGTGCGAATTTAGGACAACATGTCCTATATCAGAAGGAGATAGTGGATAATCCAGTAAATTTAGCTGCTTAGATCACTCAAGGATGAACACAAAGTAGATTAATTTCCTTAACAGCAAAATATGTTGACTGCGTGAATGACATCCAGAGGTTTTCTTACTAACATGTGCACGCATCATCCATCCCTTTCTTTCGTTGGCAAATTAGACACACGAATGGTTATGTTGGCTGTTCCTGTCTGGATAACTGTGATCTAGTCAACCTCATGTAGATGCGATCTTTCGGTCATCATGGTGCTAAAAATTGAAAAAAATTCATGGATTGGATTTCGTCTGAGATACGCATTTCCATCCAAGCAGCATCAAAGAAACATCTCTAACGAATATCGAATGTGGTGAGAAGATAAAGTATAATTTCCCCCTATGGGGAATGAAGCATCGGTGTCCACCAACCCTAATGTTGATATGTCTTCTCTCTATAATTTTAATATAACAACATAACAATAACATCATTACAGTATCCACTTCTTTGTTGGTCGGTCATTTTTTTTTTTTTGGACTAGGTATCGCTGTTATCTATGAACGTCAAACGTAGTAACTTGGCCAAATTCAAAGCGGAACGCAGGGTATTAAAATGAAAGAAATGATAAAGTCTGGGAAACATGCCTCCCACACTAGTAAAGATGAAAACTGAAATATTCCACTGCCCTTCATAATGTTGACAGTTATAAACTTAATAGTTGTTTCTGTTTTCATAAATAAACGTTTTTGTCGCTTCAGGATTCAGTGTTGCAACATACACTGAAAATGGCCTATCAGGGTGGGATCGGACTTTAACTAAATGTCTCATCATATGGTTCCCTTGCCAGGCGTATCGTGTGTTGGACAATGTGAGACGACCATTTATAGTCTCACTGGGTACTCAACTTGAAGCAGTAAAAATGTTAAATGAACTGATCAGAATATGTAGCCGGACCTAATTAGGATGTCCATGCTAAAGGTGCCAAACATTCGACGACTGTGTACTGAATAATGATACTTTGAGTCAATGAGACTTTTGAAGCAATTTTCAATTAGGACTATATATTCACGAGATGAATGCAGTGCATAATTATCAGTGTAACAATCTAATTTTTAATTCTCTCTAGCATGCCTATTTGTTATTCTATCTATAAGTGATTATATCAAATAGTAATATCTAATTTAATTAGGTGTATATCAAACTAACATGATCGACTTCATTTGTATTTGCGAACGTACTTTGCTTATAACATGCGATACACAATTAGATTCATCTAACCCGATGTTCAGTTGGTTTTCATTAATGCAATCTTTATATGTGAAGATAGTGCCATTGACTATAAATCCACGTGTATGTATAGGTACGTTTTAAAGTACAATTATTTTTACAAATGTTTCCATACAATTATTTATCAGAGTTCGAGGCGAGGGGTTTTATAAGAAAATAGCATATATTTTCTACAATTGTGTTTCGCCATAAACGATTATTGATCATTTCATATGTATAGCAATGTGCCGTAATTTCGTAGTGATGTTCATGGTTGGTAATGTAAACGTGGTCAACGAGGATATTAATACAGGTTGTTAATCATGTTGGAACATCGACTACCTATTTAAGGTTGTAAGGTGGAACAGTTTTATCATATCCATGTCTAAATAATCTTGCCACTTTTCGTGAACATATATTCATACAACCAAGAGATTTTTCATAAAAATACTTCGTACAATGTTCATTAATTTGTCAATGAAAATGGTACAATATGTTCGCCACGGCAGCCGTTTCGAAAATTGCATTATCGACACTTTTTCTGAAGGGACAATCATACCCACATGGTATTTTCACCTGACCTATTCTTTCGGAATGCAGGGGTTATGCAGTCTCAATAATTTAATTTACATCGCTAACATGTTGTACTGATGCTTTTCGTGCTCTAATTTGTTTATATATATATATATATATATATATATATATATATATATATATATATATATATATATATATATATATATATATGTATATATATATATATATGCATATATATATATATGGTTTTCATTATTATTATTATTATTATTATTATTATTATTATTATTATTATTACTATTATTAAAATTATTATTATTAGTGTTGTATCTAAATAATCAGGGGTGTCAAGTTTAACAGTACAACTTCATACTAGGGACCTACTTTGCTGCATTCAGATTGAAATGCTTTTCAATATCTACATGCAAATGGTTCTTCTGGATAACGGTATCAGTAAATTTGCCATGTTCCAAACAGTTCGACTCAGGTAACACAGTGTTCACACAACGCTCAAAATATCTCACAATGCTGATTAGTCTTAATTTATTCAATCGTAATTTTCATTACTTATCCTTGTAATTTGCACAAAAGGTTTTCCACTCAAAGAACACTGGTTCTAACGGCCAGAAACCCTATTATGTAGCACCTATTGGACCACCTGTCACGGTTTAATATGAGATGCGTCCACCAACTATCTGCACATATGATTGTATCCATACCATGCGTTGAAAATATATAATGTAGTCTAAAGGAAATCTTTTGCAAGTCTGTATAATTTTTCCATACAAACTGTCAACATGCGTTGAATATGTTGTTATGTAATCCATCGTCAATCGTTTCTTGTTTTGAAATAACTCTGAAATGTAATATGACAGACACATACGTTTGGTTATCAAACATCCTGTAATGTTGACGAGCTCGTTTACTCACACTAGCAATTCGGGTGTGTATTACTTACAGTTTATTGCAAGTTCAGCTTTAGTTTAGCTGATTCATGAAGCTAAACAGGTGAAAATCGATATATATATATATATATATATATATATATATATATATATATATATAATATATATATATATATATATATATATATATGTGTGTGTGTGTGTGTGTGTGTGTGTGTGTGTGTGTGTGTGTGTGTGTGCATGTATGTATGTATGTATAACCAAACAAAAGGCGATTGTTGAACCATACGAGTGATTCATTATGTAAAATTTGAAGACCACGCCTGTTTGTACTAATACCGTATTAGAGACCTTAACAATATCCCTATAAAAGAACTTTACCGCAATCTTTATTGTGTAAGATAGGATATCTAACCATCAATTTGTGTTTTTGATGTTACTATTTTGGCTGAGCTATTATGGATATATTTGGTGCAGGTCATATACATTATATATCACCGAGCACAACACAGTGTGTCCAGATCTGACTGCTTCAGAATGTCATAAAATCATGTCACAGTGTTTCAGATATCTATATTTGTTAATTTATATCGGAGCATAGACGAACTGGATACCTTGGTCATTATTAATATTTTGACACACCCTGAAACCTGCTAATCTATAATCAAACATAATTACTTTGTAAAAAAAATTCCATACTTACTATTAAAACTATTTCTTACAAAAGACTGCAACACAATGATGTTACAGATCTCAATGATTAGAAGTTTAACTGTATACATGTCTCATCGCAGAGTAAAAATCATTATTGTTTGCACATGGATAAACTAAGCAGACCACATTAGTGTTGATTCAATTCTGATCTAGGATATATTTTTTAATTCCTACCCAAACACATTACTGGCTACAACAAGGTAATGTCCTTTACTTTTTTTTAATTTTGAACTTGTTTGATCTGGGTTGTAATGAAGAACACGTCCTTACCGTGCTTCGTTGCAAGATTGATTTTGCTCTAATTGCGTAAACAGATTATTGATTATATGTATTTGATTTATATTAGGAACTTTAAATATTTTAAGTGCATTGTAAGTTTAAAATAGGTGAATTCCTCTTTAAAGAAATCCGGTTGAATAATACGGTAAAACTTGATAAATATATGAACAAATTCAGATCGTCTTTTGTCATGCCTCCAATGAGACAAAGTTCTAATACTTAGATGAAAAACAACCCGACACTGCAGTAATTGTTGCAAAATGATACATTAGTACTATATATTCTAACGAAATGAAATAAATAGGTCCCAAAAGATATAAACATACGTTAAATAAACGAATTTTAATAAATACAACATAATACAGAATTTAATCAAGTTTCATCAGGAATCCGTTTACCTTTTATAGTATAACGCAATTAATTGCAAGATGCGAAATATTATACATATATCCGGATTATACTTTAAGAAGAATAAATATTTCGATGCTGCAAAATGCTTACTCATAGGTACTTGGCATTTAGGGACTAAATAGGATTACAAATATAAATTCTATATCATAATCCGTTTCTTTATAAATATATTAAGTACACATTAGAGTCAAATTCTTACTAGTTAATCTATAAAAAGATAAACTGATTTGATCTTTTGTTAAACACAAACAACTTCACATCAAATCAAACTTTTATATTTTCCTGCAGGCAAAATAATACCGTTTCTGCAACATACTATGTGAGATTCTAACTTCAGACACCAAATAACAGCAGTAGGCCTTCATGTGTATTGAAGCAATTAAGAGGTTAATGATGGGTGTTGCTTCCAGGGCATCCCCTAATAAAAACGACACTGTACTAATGTACATATTAATTAGGCCCCAGTGCTGAAGGAGGAGACACTGAAAGTATGATCATAAAGCGGCTGTATTGGTATTCAGATACGTATCATTTAATGTAGTACCACTACACATCATAAGGATGTAATTGTCATCCGCATACTGACAAAACCATCGGTTTAGGAGTAGTACAAATACTAGCAGTTAAACATGCATAATGTGGGTCCCATATAATCTTTTAGTACTTTTAGTACATATTCTGGTATCTTTCATTACAAAGAAGTTTATACGGACAAATGCATGCGTGCTATGCATTATATAGGACAATAGTCGACGTCACCAGTATCATATATGAATAATGTTCTCTCTCTCTCTCTCTCTCTCTCTCTCTCTCTCTCTCTCTCTCTATATATATATATATATATATATATATATATATATATATATATATAACTTGTTTCTTGAATTATGAAAACCTTCTGCAGTATGCGTCAATTATATTTGAAATCTACTTTACTATATCGTTAAGAAGCATTCTCAGCATTTTAGAAACATTTGGAAGACTGACGTTCCACAAATACAACTTTTATAAATAATTCTTTAAATTGCTTACTTTATCAACATTTCTGTGCTAAAGATAACGACATTTGAAGTGTATTATCTTTGAATAAACGTATCATAACGTTTATGAGTTTACTTGTAAGGTTATTCTCTCTTTTTTTTTGTTCATTCCTAGACATAACCGTAAATTAATGTGTGGCGTAAGCGTCCATGCCCTCTAGCACTATTTTGTTACATAATTCCGGTTTCCAATCAACACTATCAAGCAAGAGTTATTTTTCATTTTCTAACACAAGTTGTATTCTAGTTATAGTCGCTATATATGAATCTAATATATACATTTTATGAATATTGTTCTTTCTGAAAAATGTATCCCTTCTTATGAGTTTCACATCGTTATGTTGCCCACAGTGTCAGTGATTAGTGTATTAAAAATAATACTTAATTAACGCATACGTTTCGCACTTAGGAATTCATTTTAAGATATTTATTGCTGACATCTCATTGTTTTAACTATGGTAATTATATCATAATCGTTGTTCGATACCAAATTGGGAACGTATGGAAGCACCGTCGGATAAGGTGTATGCCGTAATATCATCCGACTTTAGACTGGCGTATACAACGCGAGGACATGCTTGAGTCAAACAACTTTTCTCCATAATTTGTAAATTTAACTTTAATATAATTAAACTAAACATAATACTAATTTAATTTGAAAAGCAAGGTCGTAATATTTATCGTTTTCATAAGAGATATGTATCGTTTCTTTTCTAAAAGCTCAATGTTTAGTAAAGAAATGCACAAACTGTGTCAATCTTGTAATGTAGTGGCACTTTTGGTGACTATGTGGCATGTTTGTCTAAAGGGACCTAATTTCAATCTTCAAAAATTGCGATCCAGGCTTAAATGGAGAGCTTGCAAGAGTTACTTAGGAACAAAGGTGAAGCGATTGGCTACCGGTAAAACGGCTCGGATCAGAACAAGCAATGTTTGATACTAAAATTTCTCCCTTGAGTAGCAATACTTTTGCAATTTACATGTCCACAAGTTTCTACAAATGCATTTAACTCAGTTTAATACACGTATAATGGTATGATACACATCATAAAGGTGTCGACATGTTTATGAAAGCCCATTCAATATCAATATCTAGTCAATTTATTTAGTTGCGTTAATATATTAACTTATTTCAACATCTCTAATCTAGTAAAGTATGGTCTGTCTTCATCTTGTCATCTTTACGAAACATGCCCCAATCGGTCACACATCCAATTGTATAATCATAGAATGAACAAAACATTAATATGATGTTTCACGAGACACAGTTTCAAGTGTTTATAACACTGACTAAATTATATACAAGAAAACAATAATAATCGTATGTCTAAACATTTTGTATAACAGTGATGATTACTACTTGTGATACTATTTCTAAGGGTTTTATTATAAATGAAAAATACATTTTAAAGAGAATATTCAGTGAGGTTATATATAAATGATATAAATCGTTATAAAGTAAAAGGTATATTGAAAGCAAAATTATATATACATCAAATAAGTGTAACTCATGAAAGAGAATTAATGAATTTGTAAGTATGTATGTATGTATGTATGTATGTATGTATGTATGTATGTATGTATGGATGGATGGATGGATGGATGGATGGATGGATGTATGTATGGATGTATGTATGTATGTGTATGTATGTATGTATCTATGTATGTATGTATGTATGCATGTTTATATTAATGACGAGATTTAAGGATGGTTGGATTTATGGATGAATGAACCCAGGTATGTATATATGCATATATTTATGTATTTACTCATGTATTTGTATTCAAAATTTTATGTATGTACCCTTATACTGATACTTTTACTAAGTGATGCTTAATATGTTTCCCGCTACGGATGTAGGTCAGATGAAAATAATTATGTCATGACGATAGTATAAAACCATGTCAAGGAGTCTGTTACATTGTTCTCTCATATTGCATGTCTGCATATATAGCTATGTCTGAGATAAAGCGATGGCAATTTTGCATTAAAATAGTTTGTTGATGGCGGGAATGCTTGAATTGATTCCAAGCAATGTCAAATTCCTATGAGTCAATAATTATACAATGAAAATAAAACCAGGTTTAGATATTTAAAATTAACTTTAAATCATTCTTACCATAAAGGCTGGATTTAACCTGAGATTAAACGATGCTGGCTTCATCCTGCATACTTTTCAACATTGTATTATATTATTGTATTGTTTGTTTATCACGATATTTTCATATTTACAATAGAGCATTTACCACCAATCTAATATACCATACGGACATCGGTTATTTGTCTAAGAACTGTAGAAAAACATTTGTATCTTAGCCCTTGTTGTTTTATAGTTGTATAAGTCATTATGTAGCAGATCCCATCCGTTTTTCATCGTATACATCAAATGTTTGATTAATACTTTTACAATCATTTATTTTTATCTCAATATGATCAATTTTAAGAGACTTTGATCTGATATATTCGTTTAATGTTGAAGATTTGTATATTTATGATATAACGGTATATTTGTCAGCTTAATTTTAAACACATTTTATCGATACCCTTTCGATATTCATTTGTAATTTGTATAGTCTTGATTTCTTCCCCGGTTCAATCTGAAGACAATCCAGTTTTAATAACTGTATATTTAACATCGTTTTAATGACATTTTATATTGTACTAAACTATTCCATATATCTTTGCAGAACCTGGACAATTGTACAAGGCTCTTTCTCTGTCAAGGCTTTATAGCCTGTTTAAATTTTTATATATTACATTAAACGCATTCGTTGTTACAAGTTCCAAACTTATTCTTTTTTTTAGTCTTCTTACGATAAAGGCTAGATTTAACATGAGATTAAACGATGTTGGTTTCCTTCTGTATTATTGGCAACAATTTGTTACATAGCATTATGCTGTGTTTATCATGATTCTCTTATATTTACGATTGAGAATTTACCACTAAACAAATATACCATACAAACACCGGCAATTTTGCATGAAGTGTAGTAAAAGACTTGCTTATTAGCAGTAAATTCAACATCGTTCTAATGACAATTAATATAACATAAACTCTTCCATATGTTGCAGAACCTGGACAATTGTAAAATGCTTTTTTCTTAGTTAACGCGTTATAGCCTATTACAATATTTTTCTATTAAATTTAAAACTTTCGTTGTTACAAGTTCCAATTGTATTCTATTTATAATTGATCAGTTCAGCACATAATAAATATTAAGTTATTTTCAGTCAGTTGATGGTACTTTATTTCAAATAAAGCGTTTCGCATAAGCCTACGTTCGATACAATGAGTTCTTCCTCGATAATTTTAAATACGCTTGCAAAGATAAATTAGTCTGAATTGTATTAACGATAAGGATACATTAATCTCAATTGTATTAACGATATGCCTCATGAATATCCAGCTAATGAAGATATGATTGTGAATTATTGTAGATTCCTGTCTTTGCTTATTTCATGCTCATTAAACCTTTAAAACTGGAAATGAACATGTGTCAATTGTTCATTAGGTGTCAAGTGTTTCTCTTTACTTTATTTACAGGCCTTTTTGCCTTCAATATCACAATACCTTACACGTCACGTGGTAAAGACAGTATTTTCTTAGTAAACAAATATTGAGTATATCTGAATTATTCTTGCTATTAGCATTAGCTTCCTTCAAACGAGTTGAGATTTTCTTGTCTTTCATATGATGTATGTCTCTTAGTATCTTAGCAACTTTATCTCTACGTGCTTCTATATCTTTCTAAGTCTGACGTGTATTTAATTCAATAAGACGTCGAACTATCAGTGATTCAGCTACATACAGTCTATATCTAGGTTCAAATAAACCACCAGCATATCTGCTTCACTCAGAGATTATTCAGTATCATCCTGTTGTGAGCAATTTAAACTAACATTGTTTGACACGAAATAACCGTCAAATACATTCTAACAAAGAGCGAATAAATTTGTTTATTGCCAGTTAAGTTGAGTAGATTCTTTGTCATGTTTACTATATCGAGGAACATATATTAAGATTTAGTACCACATAAGTTCCTAAACTGTATAGATCTGTGAATAACATAGCCTTGCAACTGTCATTGCTGTTGGGAATAAACATATTGAACCATTGGCCTGAGTGATTAACATTTTAGAGTCTTTGTTTTTGGTTATGCGTACTATATGCTTTCATCCTTGAAGGTAAGTTGTCAGGATGCAATCGTTCATTCGAGTATGTCATATACATTTATAAATTATTGAAATTATCTTGTACTGAGCTGTTCCTGGTCTCTTTCTGGATTTAAATTCTCGAAAGTAGGTAACACATAGATGTGAAATAAATCTTTCACATTACGAATTAATAAATTGCTGCCACCCATGCACAAGATCACTTGCCTCATACTCACATACACTAAATTATAACGACAGAAATCCTCACGAAATGACTAAGATATGACTTGTGAAGGTATATGTGTAATGAATGGACTTTATCAACAATTACACTTTGTACCGGATATGTATAATTGCAGTTGCAACAATTGTTACATGAAGGAAAGATTTCCATTGTTCAGGACATAATCATGTGATCCGACCCACGCGCATTTATTTATGTATAAAGTTTACCAATAACTATTTAATATGAGCTGTTATCCATCGAATAACGTGCAAAGAAACTAACCTAAACATTGAACTCGAAGGCATAGACACTGCTCGCCTTTAAAACGAAATGAAAGCGGTGGGTTTATATTTTATTTAGAAAACCGAATACATTGATTTGACAGAATGAAATAACACATCTTTGCTGTTTTTCTGAATATAAATAATTATATATTTGATTACATCTAAAACGGAAAACCTGGGAAACTCGAAATTTGTCAATAGCATTGGGGATAAACACTTTAACTGCAGCTCGTTACAAATGAATTTAAAGCTGTATGCAAATAGATACAGGGATTGCAAGGAGGGAGGTTCGAAGCTAACATGATAAGAATTTGATTCACAGTCCTACAGTATAAACCGTTAACCTTAATAGGTACAATGTGGGTGGGTGGGAGATCAGCTACAAAGACCCAATTGAATATGTTGGTCTCGATGTCTTGCTCTGTTTGAATATTGGACGCCATCACCGTGACCATTTACCGATATTCTTAATTTCATGTGTATTAAGCCTTTGTAGGTAACCTAATATGTTAATCAACACGAAATAAAAAAGTTGCAAAAATTGTGAACTCACAAGCCTGGATATTAGAAATTCGCAAGTCACAATGAATTCATTAAAGCAGTAAATATCAAGAGTCATTCGTATGTCAAAGAGAGAGAGAGAGAGAGAGAGAGAGAGAGAGAGAGAGAGAGAGAGAGAGAGAGAGAGAGAGAGGGAAGGGGGAAGACTGGGGCGACCATTTTGACATTTATATATTTAATAAGTAATCATCGATATTTAGAACAGTATAATATGTTTAAGAATCAACATGAACAAAGCATTACATACGCTACAGTATGTGTGTCCCGTATGCTCGTAACCGATAAATTTAACATGCAAGCCTTGTGTCGACTGGCGATTGCTATTAATTATCATTGCTATTAGTAACACTATTGACAGATCCCAAGGAAAGCGTAAACATACCGTTACGATGAACCAGATCACTCTAGGTTACTTGGTACACGTGCAGTGTTAATGTTTTCGTCCAGAGCCAAATGTTTTTCTCTCTCATTCCAGTTTTTTGCTTTTTTGTAACTTACACACGAGAGGGGAAAGGAAAATGGAAAAGAGGAGTCCGATGAAATTCTGTATCATATTCATGTCATTTAGAAAACAGGGATTATTAAAACTTTTTATCGTTATTTTCATATGTCATTTATGATTAATGAATAAGGATAAATTTATCATAGATCTATAGGCCTGAAATTGAAAGAATGTTTATATATTCATATTATTGCGCATTGGCCGTATCACAACATGACATACTAGCAGCATTTTTATGTAAATTTGCTTTATACCAATACTTTACATGCCATATTATTGTTAATGTCTTTGGTATATATATATTATGTCATCATTAACATTATCCAATCGCTATCATGATAACACATAAATACTGTTAATCGAACAGGTGCCACATTTGTAATTTTCAATAACTGTTAATGACATAAGAATAATAGTTACATATAAAAAAGGACATAACACCATTCAAAGGAATGTTTAAGGTGTGTTTAATAATTGTTTGATTCTTAACATAAACTGGTTATATAGTATATATTGGCGCAAATTATGCCTCGTGAATGCATATCCTGCCAGGTTTCTAAGTATCATTTTATGGGAGACTAATACGTGCACTCCTTCATCTTGGCTTTATCTCATCTCTCTGAACGTTGCAGCATTCTTTGAAACGCACCATGCACTAATACACCACTGGATAAAAAAAACATATAGATATACGTTAAAAGAGAGTTTTAACATGTTACATAATCTTTCATTATTATATTAAAACCAGGGTATATAAAATTGCTTATGGTTAACTTATACTGCAAGTTATTACGTGGAAAATCTTGACTTTCATGTGAATTAATTTACTGCTATTTAAGAGCAAAATAATGTTGTCTTGTCAAAATAATTTAGTAATTATTATACAAAGAAATATCATGAACTATTCATGTTCTATACGTGTGTTAGAAAATATTGTTTCGGCATTTGATTAATTACCTTTTCTACGGAAGAAACTATTTGCATACAGAGAGAGAGAGAGAGAGAGAGAAAGAGAGAGATATTACTTTATTCGTTCCACATTCGGTTCCTCTGGCTGCACCTCGATACTTAGACATGCATTTGCCCGTTATTGGATCTGTACACCTCATTTGGTGACACATGTTCTCAGGATCAGTCTTAAGAAGGGTCATAAAATGATGTTTAGCTGTATGGCTAATGAAGCATCTAAATATACAGTCATGAATGAAATTTGTAATGCAATTGATAATCCCAGTATCGACCTAGCATCATACCCAACAGTATTGCATTGTCAACGCGAGGTAGTAAATATTCCTTTTTCATTACTCAGCACAAGTTTTACATATACTTAGCGGTACAAAATCGAAGAAAATTTGACAGCAACTACTCGATAATCTATATACTTACTTTTGCTCATTTCGAATACTCAGTACATGTTTGATAACTGTAATGACGTACCTCTTGACATTGATACTTTTACACAAGTACAGAGTGAGAATTGTACAGACATTGCTTGAAAGGAATACGATGAATCAAATCACCTCTGGAGAATCGCTCTTCAAAGCGGTCTAGATGCACGAAAAAAATGTATTTTAATCAAGTGCTCCTCTTGGTTTGTTATAAATTCAATTAATATGAAAGCTGTCTGCAATTTGACACCGAATTCCACATGTTTGCATGTGTCAATGAAACATATCCCAGAAACAATATTGATCTAGAGAAAGAAAGGTAATGCAATACATTAAACTGGTTAATGTAACAGACAAGAGACGAAAAACAAAAGAAGATGGGAATGTTGTCATATTTCAAACAGATTAGCAATATGGTACTAATTAGAATTATTAAGATATAATTGGTTTGTATCTTTCAAATATAAAAAAGATAATTAAGCATACACCATTTTTTAAATATTACAGGACAAATGATCAATTAAACGAAACACACAGGCGATTGTTTCATATTGTAAAACATATTGCTGACAATATTTTAAATTAAAATTATATTTTATAAGGTGTTTTGTTGAAAATGCAGGAACAGTCATACATGGATATTTTAGATTTTTTTTGGACTCATATGTAAAGTACATCCTTTTGTTCATTAAAAACCTATTTTAATATGAATTGTACCTATATATAAATGAGATTTTTGTTTAGTCAAAATTTAATAAACAGAGGCACCAGTGAAGTAGGTTCCATTTCGTTGATGGACGTAGTATTGTTCTTGTTTTAGAAATTATATTTTTTTAAATTTAAACTTTTAGTACAATTCACCTGTATTATTCAGGAGATGAAAATCCGTATCACAAATAGGCATGCAACTGATTATTTTGCCCGCCAAATGTAATTTCTTGTATTTATATAATCTTGTAAAAGGTGCGCAATTTTATTGACAATTAAATATTTTGTTACCAAATATATCAGATCATTTTCCAGAGGCCGTTCTATGAATTATCACGCATATCATAAATCGTGACAAAAGGCTCACAAATATTTGGAAATCTATTTAAAAAGAAAATATTATGATCCTGGTCATTGTATTTGAACTTTTATCCATATTACAATTTCCTGCTTTTTGTATTGGTATAATGCTGCATAACGTGAAATATCCTTCCTGCCAACTCATCAATCGTACAACTACCCATCTAATGGACTACCTACCTGCTGAGGACAGGATTTAAAAACACAATAAAAAAAGTAACATTAACGTGTACTACAATGAGGTAGACGTACCATCATGAACAAAATGAAATAACATATTAATAGTGTGTTTGTCGCATTTGTTTAGAAATCATCAGACATAAAGCCAACATGAAGAATTATTGTTAGAGCTCTGGAAACAAAACATTAACGGACGAACTTCTTAATCTTTGAATAACATTTTAACAACACCAATGGTAGTGTCGTTTATTTCATGATCCCTCCTCCATAACAAACACAATCGCAGTAAGCAAGACTGTTGTAACTATAGGTTCGTTACTACTATCAGTTACAAGAAGGATCCAACTGAAAATAGGGAATGGCGGTTTATTGTAAATGTGCTCGCAATAATAGAGATATATAAAAGAGGCACATTTAATGTATATATAAGATCTCATATATTTGATACTAACCACAGGATCCGCCAGCCGTTATGAATAGCCTGCTTACATCTAAACATATTATACAGGCTTTTACTATAGAGTATATAATTTCCTGGCACGGTCGTCGTCAACCAATTTTAAACCGTACATGTCAACATAATTAGCTCCGCAGGAATATAAGATGAATTATCACAACAGATGCATGCCAAAAGCATAGTGCAATTTCGATGCACCCTCATCCCGAACGGATTGAATTAAGTAACAGCGCGGATAATGGATTCAAGAGTAAAGAAAAGCTGTAAACACCACAGATGACACAATATGTATTAATCTTAATTATGCCGACAATGTCGTTCTACAGTATTATTTGATACAGATGTTACACCTCAACTACTTGCACATCATGGAATAATAAACACAACTTTGTGGTCTTGATATTAACTGAAACATAACTAAATTCCGAACTACCAGTCAATTAGCCATCATTTCAGGAAAAATGCAAACACCATAGTGGAGTGGGTTATGAGTTACTGGACTCTTTTAGTTAGGTCCGCATACAAAGACGAACAAATATCTGGCGTTCAATGATCAGGCTTGTTACAAAACAACCATTATTCAGAGAAAGCAAGTAACTGCTTTTTATAAGTACTTCAATCTAGAATAACAGCTAGAGGTTTAAGTGTGGTTATACATATAATTATATCGTTCAGAATTTGATACATTCTGGTCTGATTAGGGAACATCTAAGACTAACTAAAGTTTATCAGCAATCGCAATGTGCCACTGGGATCTGTTTCGATGAATAAGCTTTGTGGTTTGTGTAGGTATTTGGTCTCGTCATAAACTAGCTCCAAACAACCTACCAAGGTTATACCTATCAAAGTTGCCGAAGCCGGCTATACTGCTTCTACAATATTTAGGCTCAGTAACATAATTGACGAGAAGAAAGATATTAGGCTAGTCCTGTTTATTCTAAGTAATCCATCAGATGGCTTATAAAGCCCATCTTAGTATAAACGTCACCATTTTATAACATCACGGCAAGTACAAGTTATTCTTACGGATAATTACAGCAGATCATTCAGTTCCAGAAGGTCAGATAGGTTGAATGCACACTGGGGAGACGTTAATATACTTATCAACTTACGCCATTCCACGAGCTCAGCGTCTTATCGTAATACGCGCATCTCATACTAGTGACACATGCATAATGTTGCATATAAATAGCATCCAATAGTGTGGACCATCTTCCACCGGATAGTTTGCTTACATTTATGTGCAATAATATATTTTCTTGATGTGGAAGCGGACACACACATGCTCAATCTAATCAACTCGCGCTCACAGTCTGAAATACCTTGCAGCATACGGAACCGCGTCCAACCATTAATCGACACTGATCATGTGGAGTGTACACCTCTCCTGGCTCTTTCTTCACATAATCATCATATTCCTGATTGTTGTAGAAAGTACCGGTCTTGGCCACGCACTTTCTGAAATGCGGGTATATAAGTATAATATATACATTTATCTGATGAAAGAGACCATGTACGAACAAGGGCAATTAACATTAGGCCTCCATTTTCCAACCTGACATTAGGCCTTTGACATTACTATATAAAGACAATTAGTGGCACCCTAATTGGTAAATATTAACATGATTATGATTAATCGGCGGTATACATACATACATACATACATACATACATACACGCACAGACACACACACACACACATATATCTATATCTATCTATCTATGTATATATATATATATATATATATATATATATATATATATATATATATATATAGAGAGAGAGAGAGAGAGAGAGAGAGAGAGAGAGAGAGAGAGAGAGATTTATAGATAGATAGATAGGTATAGATATAGATATATGCATGCACAGATATATACATACATACATGCTGATGCAGCTTTTCTTCCTGATTATGACTTGGTTTACAATTAGTTTCGTTTTCTAGTTCTTTGTTTCGAATTCTTCACAGAAATAATATCAACCATTTTAAAAATATAAAAAAAAATAGATAGATAGATAGATAGATAGATAGATAGATAGATAGATAGATAGATAGATAGATAGATAGATGGATGGATGGATGGATGGATGGATGGATAGATAGATAGATAGATAGATAGATAGATAGATAGATAGATAGATACAAATATTTCCTGTTAAGGACTCATGTCAAGGTTTAAAGAAAATATATTTGGATCACACACCATTGCCAATTTAGACACAGCAGTCAGATTGTCTTTTAACAGAGAGTTGGGTTTTAAATGCATTTTGAGATTTTTTAAATACAACTATTTTCTAAGATTCGTAACTCATCGTAATGTTTTGTTTTTTTTTTTTGTTGTTGTTGTCTTTTTTGTTTTTGACAGGTGAATAACAATTTTTACGCATTCAGTAGAAATTAAAATATCAATTCATGCAAACATATAGGAATTTGGAATCAAGAGCAAGTTTAGTAAGACGGGTAAAATCTTATCAATGTGTATGATACTTAGAAAATATAAATCACACAAACATGATGGTACAAAATATAACTAAATAAGATGGAAATCGTAACTGTTGTACGTATAAGCATCAATAATAAAATATATTATTCAAAACGAAATGACTTGATGCTGTAAATGAGCAAGTTGTAGGTGCTCTTAAGAAAACAATTTACACTAAAATGAAACGAAACCGCATACAGGGCATGGACAATATTTTTAAGTGTACAAAAGCAGGTAAGATCTAAGTTTCAACTGTTTTCATAAATATATATGGTGCGTTGGAAAAATAAAGTGAAAAATAAACAATATATGCTCAATGAATAACTTTAAAGTTGTCTCAAATAAACAATAAATGCAATAACGATTTGTAAGTTATCATTAACACTATATATTGTGAAAAGTGTTATTACCGACAAGGGAACAACTTTTAACAATGTTTCTTGATAAATATAGACAGTGCGAGCTAAAATGCAGCTTGGTCAGATGTATTTGCAGCACTGATTAAATTGCACGAGAAATGTACCACGGGGGAGGCAAAAGAGTTTCAAGACACCATTAATTGTAATAATATCGAAAATAGAATTATAATGCTTCAACTCTTAAAAATGCTTAGAAGCTCTAAACCATAACCAGTTCGCATTCATCCAAAACATATATACAGACGTATCGGTACCTCATCGAGTCATTTTCTGAACAGTGTCAATCCATACATGTCTTATGAGGTCAACATAAGCTCAAATGTGGGTTTCAAAAAGGTAATATAGTTAAAAGATAATTAAACCAAACAAAAGAGATACATGTATCGATCTCATTCGGTTGCACGTACAATCAGGTAAGAATATTATTTTGATTCCGCAAAGGAACACAATGCAAGGCTTATTTAGTAAAATTCAGGATATTAATCCGCGTATTTAAGTTACACTGTGTCAATGTTACTGGCTAATGTAAAACATGTTTAAGCAATGGACGAAAATATCAGTCGAACAGGTATCAATTTCGTAAGGTGAGTATGTCAAATAGTGTTGATCATAGATGTTAGTAGTTACGTCAGTTTGCCGTACCAAAGGAAGACTGAAATGATTGGTAATTTATAATGGTATATGTCCCTATATATATATATATATTAACCATACTTGTTCTTTAATGTTTCCTTCATCGACCTCACTGAGCAGTTAGAAAATTTCCAAGGATTTATACTGGATCTTGTTTTGTCGAGGGATACGAACTTGGCACTCATAAGAAATAGATCCTCAGCTTTACACAATCCCGCAGTCCACGAATCACCGTCGTGAATTGCTCCAAGGCTGTAAAGAACAAGAATAAATGCGAATAATCTGATTATATAGATTAGAAATGGTGTATAATGTTACTAAACATAAGTAATAACATACAATAACAATATTTTCCTTCTTTCCAAAGGTACTTGTATCAAAATGCAAACATTAAAATATCACCCAATATTTATTGGTAATATGTTACTTGAACACCTGAATTTGCATAACAATATACCACAACAGGAAGATAATACTTAAAAGTGATTTCCAGTATACATTCATCCTCACAATGTCTAAATATCCTTGGTATAATCTTTCAACAGTGACATATGTGAAATCAGTCTTACTACCGCTTACTCGATACTACATTTCTGGAAAAGAAAATGAGTGCAATCGCAAGGTTTATAATTGTAAATCTAAAAGAGTGGAACCAGTAATTTCGGTAAAATAAACAGAACGATTTTTCCATGCAACAAAGTAAAAACATAAGAGGAAATTGTAGTGCTGTGACTGAAACAACAAATCATCATACATATCGTATATCTAGTCCTTATAGTGCTGCATTAGATTCCAGTAGTTTCGAATGTGCTTAAGTACCCATATTCTTCAATGTGTTGATGTACCAATGGTCTTGATTTAACACAATGATATAATCCAGAAGGTATTTGAATTAATTCAACATCATCCCAAGGTATTGTTTTAATCCCAAAAAGTGCTATCTGTAATTGCTAATGAATAATATATACCAATATTTAGTTATATCTGAACACAGCTAAAACTCATATCAAAGATTCCCATATTCTTATATGAAGCTGTAATGCATAAATTTTACCCTCGATTCTTCATTCCGTCTGCTACGTAATATAGTTGAATAATATATACCAATATTTAATTATATCCGAACACAGCTAAAACTCATATCATAGATTCCCATATTCTTATATGAAGCTGTAATGCATACATTTTTCCCTCGATTCTTCATTCCGTCTGCTACGTAATATAGTTTCCGAAAATCTCAATGTTACAAAGACATAAAGATAATCATCATCCAACACGAAAATGTACATACAATAGTATTTGTATTCCTGCATCTGTAGGGTCAGAACCTCTAGAGAGAGCAAAATGATTTTATTATGTAGCCTATACTATAATCAATACAGGTTGTAATCGCTTCATTACTTTAATATATTTTAATCAATATGCATGAACATTACTAAGACTGTTCCTTAGTTCTCAGCCAGCTAACGTCTCCCTGTAAGATTGAAAAGAGAAGGATCGTACAAAAATAGCTACTGAAGAAGTGGGCATAGGAGTTTGCAGATTCCGAGAAGGCAGTTGATGATCTAGCTCTCTGTATTTTACATCGATCACATGTCAGTTATCTTCGACATCCACGATGATATCGTTGACTAGTTAATACTGTATAGTAACTAAGCTACTAAAATGAAACCCACTGCCATTGGATCCAGTGGTTAAATACAGACGCTATTATGGAAATCAGGGATCCACCATTGGGAACCAGACATGAAAAACAAGTAAACTTACATTTGGTTGACAGATATGTCGCCTGGTGTTGACTTACCTGTGTCCAAGTTCGTGTGTGGTAGTAAACACCGTCCAAAAGAAATCAATTGCCTCGACGACCACCATTCTTTTAGAAGTGTCACATACGCCACCTGTTAAAGTAAGACCTGAAAAAACGAAACGATGGGAAGTCTGGATATCAAAATTACATTCAAACATTATATTTGAAGACCTACAAAATGCTCTGACTAGGACGGGCGAAATACATTAATTACAACGTACAGTAATCAATGATTATTTTATAATAATCTATATTTGTAAACTCCAAAAGCAATGTATATTAAACGAGAATGGAAACCCGTCGTCTTTGTTGTGTCATGTTATCACTCTGACGTTACTTAGTATGATACACGTATACATACAAAAGACAATCCTTGCACGATATGGGTATATACTGCATATCACAGTCGGTGTTATCATTGAAGTTAAAGTCCGTCCTCATAGGAATTATAATGTACGGTGACAAATCAACACGCTGATTACAAGTTCATTTTTCCTGTTAATCTAATTGTTGTCTCTTGAGCTATTACTGTATGTCTTGGTGCATAAATCTAGGGATAAGAAACCATATAAATATAGAATATTACGGTTGTGAATAGGAATGTTTCGGAGAAAGAACATTTTAGTGATAAATTGACTCTTATTTTAAAGTCTTAAATTATAAAATTTGGGGATAATGTTTGTTTTACCCATTCTACTTTGAACATACACAATACTAAATAGTGTGTGTTTCATAATCCATGAAATAATTGTACCATATATGGTGGATGCGACATGTTTGGGCTATCAGATTAATTTCTACTGATTTCTAAATGACCAGATTTACACCTGCATTTATTGGAAACTTTGAAAGTTCATGTGATATTTAACACATATGAGCAATCAGAGAGAGAGAGAGAGAGAGAGAGAGAGAGAGAGAGAAAGAGAGAGAGAGAGAGAGAGCGGGATGCAAGTACCGGCAATCCGATTTTTTGTATCGATAGCATACAATTCGTACCTGAAATATAATAGTCTGCTAATAATTTGCAGCATGGCACTCGTACTCACCATAAAGGTTATGATGTCGTTTCCTTGGCGTTTATTTAACATTGTTCTCAATGCGAGTGATTTACGATGGCAAGTAATTGAAATAAATACAATATTCGATATTTAGATGCAGCGAAACAGTTCAATCTCTGTTGCAACTAATTAAACGCACTATCTAGCATAAAAGAGACAAACAAAAACACTTTAATGTTAGTAAAGAGTAATTCAACTTACAATATGTCAAAAAATATTTGTTATACAGGACTGTTCTTTTTGATGATAGCTGTGACACTTTTTAAATTAAATGTGTTCAGTAAAAACAGTATAGTATATGTAATCGCAGTTAAATTATTATTTAAACTTGGCATTATGTATACTTGGATTGGCCAAATATTTCTTACCACAAGTGCTTACATATTAAGAGACAGTATTAAGATTCTGAGAGATATACATGTTATGCAAACTTTTAAGCTTCAATGATAATGAAATGAAAATGTTTATTCGAAGAGCATAGATCCAGGTAATGAACGGTTCCTTCCTCTAGAATACTGGGCATATCCCACGCTCATATATATTCAGTTTAAATGATGGCCGTTATCGATTAACCGGCTTGAAACAGCTATTCTGTTTTATTTTTTACCGTGTTCGTGATATATGTGTTTTGTCTGCGCTATTGTGTTCGTTATGCAATGGCTGTTCAGTTCGGATGTGTGTTTTCATCTCCTTTTTTGGACACGATAACAATTAGACTTTTTATTAGCTATCTTGCTCCAAATCTGCAACGTCCTTTGTTGTTGAACAAACCGCCATCACCCGTTTACGTAATGATTAACCCTTATTAATTGCTTTAAATGACCACTCCTTGGCTCACTACGCTGGATTGGGCAGTAGACTAAACGGTCTGTGACTACATGCATCATTACTTAAATGTAAACGGAAGCGAAAAAAGAAACGTTGTTTCAGAGCTGGCTGGCGTAGAAGAAGGAAGAAGGATTCCAGTTATCTCCATTTCGCCCTTTCCAGCTCATTAATTTAAACATTCGGCCGTTAATTTATATAACCTAACTGCAACCCCGATTCAACTGTTAACATGTGTGTCAGCCATTCACGAAATACCATTGCGTATCGCATTATTCAATGCACAATTAGTAGGACAACCGGAAAAGCGTACATAAATAGTATCTTTGTCCTGACAGAAACGTGGCTAAAAAAATTCTACAGCATTCCGCCTAGCATAAAATACAAGCTGACTGAATAATTTCTTTTTGGAACAGTTTAGGAAACACCTGGAGTGTAGAAATTCAAAAGGTGGCATCTTTATTATTCTTAGAGATTTCAACTTTCACCTTGACTGTCATGGAAACCCATACAATTCAAAACTCCTAGATTACATTCATGTTTTAACCTTAAACAGTCAGCTAATTAACCAACCCACAACCATGGGCACATTTTATGCTAGTTCCTTCAAAAACCGGATGATACTAGTATACGGTCCACCCTAGTATCCCACGAACTTGCATCATATTCCATCTTGACGTATCAGTCCTTAACCTTCCACATTTGTCTGCTACATAGAGAAACCACCGTATGCTAAATATAACCAAACGTATGCATGCAATCCAAGCAAACCCAACAACGTGCTTACGTCCTACATCAGAACAACTCGATAACTGATTACGTTCATTGATTGCCAAACATGCCCCCAGCAACCAAGCGGACAGTATCAATTCAAAAGTGTTTTCCGTGATATAGAAGTGTTGAAGACCAGATTCGCACTGCTATAAGAGACCGCTGTAAAGCTGAGATTATTCTGCTTTCCACCAGACTAATTATTCATATGCAAATATATTAAGCTGATAAGATAAACGTCACAAACATAGTCCATGCAGCAAAGTCAGCCCACTACACTACTAAGATCATGGAAAGTTCCTGCTGCAAAGAGCTCTTTGAGATTACTTACTAGCTAATGTTAAGGAACAAAGGCACACCACATCAAAATACCTTCTCTCCAATCGACCTTCCAGACCTGTTTGTAAATGTCTTCCGTGACAAATTACAAATCATTAGAAATAAGCCTGACAACACAATTTCAGTTGACTCGTCGTCACAACACAGATGCGATACAGAATTCAGCGGAAACCGTTATAAGCTTTTGTTCCTGTATATTTGGAATTAATACGTACAATCATGACGAAGAGTGAACTTGATCGAATTCCAACATCACTGTTGCATGAGTTCTTGGATCCAATATTGTCTTTACTAAATGATGGCATTAACATCTCTCTTCAGTCCGGGTAATTACCGTTATTTTTCAAAACCGCCTTTGTAAAACCTCTGTTGAAGGAACCAACACTCGACCATAACGATTTATGAATATACCGCCCGGTTCCTTATATCCCATTTCATATAAAACATCTTAGAAAAAGTTGTTCTATCCCATCTTGTATCTCATCTGAATTGAAATAGTCTGTTTAGCAATGTACAGTCTGCAGTTAACACTTGCCAGAGTAAATAAACTACTCTTTTGAAAGTAGTTAATGATTTCGTCTCTGTTTTGCATAATGGAAAGAGTACAGTCCTCATCCTCCTTGATTTGTTTGCCGCATGTGACACAATACAACATGAGATATTACTTCACCTTCTCCAGAATGTATTTTGGCATTCACGATACAGCCTTACTGTGATTCAACTCATACTATGTCAAAAGGACAATGTATTGTATCTGCATATGCAGTACACACCAGCCCAGTT
The DNA here is from genome assembly GCA_028554795.2 of Sinohyriopsis cumingii. Lineage (NCBI taxonomy): Eukaryota > Metazoa > Mollusca > Bivalvia > Unionida > Unionidae > Sinohyriopsis > Sinohyriopsis cumingii. Next base: position 70,241,489 of record CM068832.1, on the reverse strand, counting down.
GATATATGTTGTGGTGTTCGACATAGGTCTCGTATTGGAACTGTTTTCTCATTATATAATCCCAACGGCCCTCAAGTGTCATAGATCATCATCTAGTGTCTCACCAGATGTAGGCCGAGGACACCCAAATATACAAATCTAGCCAACAAACTGAAGCTAATGCTACCATCCAATGTGTAGAGAGGTACATTTCTGAACTCATGGGAGACATGTAACATATTGCAGATTAATGATGGTAACATTGAAGCCATTTTGATCAAAACACATATACTTTCTCATTCACACCCTTTACCACAAACAATACATATGAGCAACATCAACATTAAAATCATATATCCAGTACGAAACATAGGTCATACTCTCGACTGAAATCTCACAATGTACCAACATGTCATACACTCAGGTAAGGCTGCATATCTTGAGCTGAAACGCATCATCCCCATTCACAACTATCTTTCAGTTGATGCCACTAAAACACTTGTTTTGTTGTTAGTACTTTAAAGACTTGACTATTATAATTCAATTATGTTGATCAATTGCAATATCTACTGCAGAAACTTCAGAAGGTTAAAACACAGGTGCTCGGATAATCATTAGAATACCACGATCAACGCACACCTTACCCCTGTACTATATCCTACAATGACTATCCATTAAATCAAGAATCATAAAACAAATTTGTTATTTGCGCTAGTTTCACTGACATACTCCAGTCAAACATACCTGACTGACCTCAGCCATGTGTAAACACCAGCAACATACTTACGCTCCTTTTTTGACAATCGTATGCTCATTTTTCCCACTATGAAAACGAAGTCATATGGACAACATTCTTTTGCATACAAGGGCCCGGCAACGTGGAATTAATTATAAACGAAATTTATACACAAATACCAAGTGATTTCATTCGTGTGCTCTACAAAGTCACCTTTTCGATTGCAAGAACAAACTTAAAAGACCTAATAATGTTTCCTACCTTAAATATAGTCAGATTGTTTATGTTTTCTAATTTCATGATGTTTGCTTTTGTAATAATATAATTATCTATTTTTTGTTTTTGTTGTTATTTAGCACTTGTAATGATTGTAAAGATTAGGCGCCATACAAAGTTTTCATTTTTAATATTGTTATTGAAATTATTATTGTTATTATTATTATTATTATTATTATTATTATTATTATTATTATTATTGTTGTTGTTATTATTACTAATATCCTCAGCTTTATAAAAAGCCTTGTGTTACACATACCTTGTGAATAGGATTCCTGTGTCGAACGCTGTTACATTCTTCCTTCCACCAGCTTTGTCCCATATATTGACATCATGTAGATAATACGGTGCCTCAATTTTCAACTTGCCCATAGATTGCACCACCTTAGACATCTTGTGCTCAAACGTTTTTGGCTTAGAAACAATAGGATACATATTCAAAATGATCTAGCAAACAAAGAGAAAGCAGTTTCTTTATTTGCTGAAACATGAAAAGAAATGAATGATGTAAACTTACTTTTTCAATATCTTTCCTAAATTAGCGTTGACATGAGCACCACGAAAACCATGCAGGTGGAAAAGCTATATAGTCTTCATAAGAAAAATATATCATTATGTAGGTAAATATGTCATGAAACACATTACAAAATATGATGTGTTATTAAATTGATTAGTTATCAGCAAAAAATGAAAATATCCTAATGAATGTAAAGAAATGAAAAATATATGACCTAGAGGGAGATGAAAGATACAAAGATATTCAACAATACATTTAGATGCAATTGACTAGTCAGAAAGGAATTGTTCTGTATATAAACTATACTTTGAACATATACGTTGATTATATTTACATATATACACTGTAGTCACACTTTGGGTACCAGAATGAAGACCGAAATGGTGCATATCTATCTATCAGTATATATATATATATATATATATATATATATATATATATATATATATATATATATATATATATATATATATATATATATATATATATATATATATATATATATATATATATATATATATATATATATATCCTGACTCTATGGTCTTGAACTAAACAATAGAGAAAGGGAAGCAAAACAAAATATACATTTTAAACGTAGAATACATTCCTTTATTTTCATCATGTAAACACGTTAGGAATGACAACATGTGTTTATTTAATGTTAATTAATCTAAAAACGTATTTAACAAGTCATACATTGCACATTGTTCCGAAATTGCTAATTAGGTTATAATCGTCCATAATCAGGACAGACAACTAGTGATTAGTGACGTATTCCAAAATATCAAGTTTTCCTTTAAACAGCAATAAATAGTCTCTAAATCAATTGTTATAGATACTATATATTGCACTTCTGATCTTTAAGTAGACTGAATAAACCTGTTTCTAAGAACCTCATATAAAATTGTAACATACAAAAGAATGACCAAAAACTGAGTCAATTATTTTCTTTCTAAAACCAGATAGGTTGTTGAAAAAAACAATTTATCTTGAGCTTAAATAACAGTAAACATAAAATATAAAATACAATGGCATCCTGACATTCAGAGCCTTATATGGTCAAATGACCATATTAACACGTTCATATTATGTTATTGTCTAAAGTAAAGGACAACAGCTTTTCAAACAGGTTGTATACAGATGACCATTAGTTGAAACTAAGAACACACATAAATACCAACACACACACACACGCACATATATTAATGGAAAAGATTTTCTGCAATATGAATGGATCTTGATGGTCAAGTCATAGTGATCTGGAATTTGTTACACATCGATACATTCTGGGACTACCTTCCGTTTGCAATATATATATATATATATATATATATATATATATATATATATATATATATATATATATATATATATATATATATATATATATATATATATATATATATATATATATATATATAAGCATTGTTTACACGTCAGTGTGAAACGATTCTTTCATCTTTTAAAATTTTAATTCAGCAAACAAATAGAACTGTTACCCTTTGTATACATTGTCCAATATTATTTGCTTGAAATGCTTAGATTACTATACAATTTAGCGTTCGTCTGCTACGTAGTCGAGAGAAATTGCGATTGCGATGATTACGGAGATTTGTCACTGAAATCTTCTGCGGAGCTTTGTGAACAATTATATGACAAGGAATTAAAATAAATAATAGGATAGATTTAAACAGATAAAGATGAATTTGATGATTTTACGGTGGATGTTATAGGCATTGAAAATAAAAAAGAACAACATAGATTGACAAATTCCCTCATATAGCTACCCATGACCTCCGTCACCCTAGCCATGCACAACAACAATAATGTTATTGTGGGAACCGGAGCAGTCGAATTTGAGGCAGCAGAGAGAGATAAAACAAGATTCAAGAAATTATCTGAGGAGGACTTAAAAGCTATTGAAATCTTCGCATGAAAGACCTTTGATCAACGGTGCTTTCTGCAGCATTTAATCTTAACAATAAGTTCTTCATAATATTAGATGAGAAATGCACAGAGAATAACGTATCTATCTATAAATCTCTCTCTCTCTCTCTCTCTCTCTCTCTCTCTCTCTCTCTCTCTATATATATATATATATATATATATATATATATATATATATATATATATATATATATATATATATATATATATATATATATATATATATATATATTTATTTCTTTATTTATCGCTTATACGTATTGTGGTATCAGCATCAATTTCCTGAATACATATACATAAGCCGTGCTTGTTTGTACCATTAATAATTATTGTAGGTTTCATAATTATTGTAAATATATCATCATAAGCAGAGTGAATAAGAGACAGTCGATCTCAAAGGTTTACATCCATGAATAATATTGAATCATTAGGTTCCGTTTACATTCCCTATAAAATGAGACGTGATGACACCAAAACCAGACGTTTCTTCTTTTATAAACGCTCAGAAAGTTTGAAATAATGTTTACGTTCACAAAGGCTTTTTCCAGTATCGAACAAGACCATCATGTCATGTCATTATATAATTCTCTGCACAATATGACACAGTATAAACCAACATAGTCTTTTTACTTTTTAATCAACAGGATCTGATGTCAGTTATATCTTAATATTGCAGAGTTGCGAAAATAAAGCCCGAATTCTTGTCGCGATCTTCTTTTGAATGATAAACAATGATTCCTTGGTTGGTTACTGAAACTGTAAACATCTGTAATCACAGGTTGCCCATTTAAACATTCACAACATAGGTCAACGTGTTGTTTTTTTTTTTTTGACAATTTGCTACCTGGGATTTGCCATTCATATTGACTTATCTTGTTAAGCCGAAATACATCAATACTTTTGTAATCTGGAACTTTAGTGCGAAGTAAGATGGAAATATTAGAGGCATTTGTATTGCATTGCACTGTTTGCAAGTATGTATGATTCGACCATAGATCACTTAGCCCAGTGCAAACATAATTAATGTGTATCTACAAAAGCAAGGATTACACAGATTCTTGGACTAAGTAAAGGCTCTATCCGCTCGATTCACTTTCACTTGGATGATTTACATACGTGTTCATAAACTAAGCACATTATATCACAAGCATTCAAGAGCATGCATGAATCTCTAGTTAGCACAATGTCTTACCTGTAAAATAATAAAGCCAGTGAGAATAATGTTGACTGATATACTAGTATCTTCGATTCCTCTGTATAACAGGTTTACCTACGAGAAAATTCAGATAAATTCTAAACCATTGTTTTTTATTATTTGACAACATCAAGATGAAACTGTACAATATGTATTAAATTTATAATTATTCGTCAGGAATATTGAATTATAAGTTATCTAAGTTGGCGTCAAATAGATTGTTAAAATCACAATATATTTATATAAATGGGACATTATTAATGTCAACAGCTTGGTGGTTTTATGGACATGACAAACATATTAACTTATATATAGTCTTAAAATTGTATTTCTCGCTAAATTCTGTTTGCTTTGCTCAGATATGCTCTGCGTATTATTAATAATGGAGGCTCACATAAAATAGAACATGTTTACAGTTGAACCTTCGTTACAATGTTACAACGTAATTGCATATATATGAAAACCAAATAGTTCAAATACGATGATATCAAACAAGTATAAGTTATTTAGGCAGTCAAACAAGACCTGATACGTCATACTAGATAATACACCATTCCGTTACAAATGTCCCTTGCATATTAAAAATATCTAGTATACAAATTAAAGGAAAGTTAATGAGTTCATTGATGAGGAATTTATTAATTACTTCGTTCACGTCCGTTACTTATTTGCTTAATAGTTTATTCTTTCGTGACGACTTATCATTTATCGGACGAAAATCGTTCCAATCCAAATTACATTGGTAATTTAAACACGTGTAGAATGAAAATTAAAGGAATATATGTAGGTATGTATGTAATGAAGTATGTATGTATGTATGTATGTATGTATGTATGTATGTATGTATGTATGTGTGTATGTATGTATGTATTTATGAATGTATCCATGTATGATATTGGTTCAACATTCATTACTTATTAAGTTCGTAATGTTCATTTGTCAAATATTGATTATTTACCCCATTCATAATGTGTGAGAAAGCTTCTCTTATCGTTTGCATCACAATCTCAGCCTTCGCTTCAGGATCTGGTATGGAAAACATTGATGAATAACTGCAAGAAGAGATGAAAAATATATCTGAGTTATGCGTGCTAGTGTTTGTGCCTATGTTTGCTTGTTGTATGAAAACGTACGTGAAGCAACATAATGTAACAAACAATACATGTTTCATGAACTGTATTGCTATTTACGTCATAAATTGCATCATGAACTATTGAGATCCCATGAGTTTGCATCTTGTAAGCAACATCCTAAAATAGGGGTTTATTACATGATTCTGATTATCAAATATAGAAATGTAATTATAGCAATGGATAATTTGTTATTTACATTCTCCAAATGTTTTGGGAATTCTCAAATAAAAGAAAAATAAATTTCACAGAAATTATATGATCGTATAGCAGGCATGGGTTCCACGTAAATTCCCATATTCGCATCTCATTTTTGACACATAGCCCAGTAAGGTTTGCTCTGTATGCAGCTTAGCTAATAACTGTATAACTTGGTCAGCAAATTTATTTTTGCAGGACCGGACAGGTGGGTATGCAGGTTAATGGATATTGGTAGAGATATACTGGGACACACACACACACACACACACACATATATATATATATATATATATATATATATATATATATATATATATATATATATATATATATATATATATATATATATATATATATATATATATATATATGACAGAGAGGTCGAGGGGTAGAGATAGACAGACAGATATAGAGATAAATATAATTGGGTATAGGATGTCGTATGTGTTATGAAGTGATTGTACTCACAAGTTCCATAATCCCGAATCTATCAGTACGGCGACCTTGACATCATATTCGGTTTTTTTGTGCCTTCGGAAATTATCTGTGGATGTAATTTGGTAAACTTAATCATAATTGTAAGTAACATCATTTATTAAGAAGCACGTTTGTATCATTTTCTGTAGTTTTGATGTAGTTGACTTATTTTTAATTGTTTCACAAAATGTAAAAAGGCAACTGCTGTATCATTATATGTGAATGTAATTTCTCAGAAAATATCAAATTTTGTATCATTATATGTGAATGTAATTTCTGAGAAAATATCAAATGTTGTATCATTATATGTGAATGTAATTTCTCAGAAAATATCAAATGCTGTATCATTATATGTGAATGTAATTTCTCAAAAAACATTTAATGCTTAAGAACAATATGTGTATACAATGATGAATGGAATGTATCAGTGTCATTCTGAGTTATGCAGCCGTTTGCATAAGCGATTATCTCTAGCAATCTTTATACGTGTTCATTCTTTCTCTGTGATGACTCTCACCTTTTACCACTCTATCAGATAATACTTCTAAATTTCGGAAAGATGACTTAGTGCCTGATGGAGGAAAATTATTTTCTTCGCGTTGTTGTTCTAAAGGTTGCAGAAGAGCCTTATGTCCTTGTTCAACCGTTTCCTTGTTAACAATTGCTGAGTCTGCAACGAAAGTAATTAGTTTATTAACACACACACACGCATATATATATATATATATATATATATATATATATATATATATATATATATATATATATATATATATATATATATATATATATATATATATATATATATATATATATAGTGTTGTCTGCTGCAGTAAAGTAAAGGTGTACCGGAATCAAAAATCAAATTCCACCTCCGAGGTGTTTCATTCAAATAATCTTTATACATATTTTAGGCTGCGAATATAAAATAATATTACAAACCTTTCATATTGGCTAATATGTCTCTTTGGATGTCTGATAGGTGCTTTAGAACATATAGGTTTCCAAGATGATCTTGAGTTTCTAACACGTTTCTTGTTTTGACATGGTTCTCCGCTGGTCGAAGGTCGTACGAACTGTCCCCTATTCGTATATGTCCATTCTGGAACAGATATGTGTTTGTATATGGTCAAGAAGTTTAGTACGATTGTATTTCTAATACGTGCTGTGTCTTAGTTATATATTTAGTAAACAATAAATATCGATGGTTTAAAGTATGATATTAAATTACACTAGTATATGCTACCGTACAAAAACCGCTATCAACTAAAACTGATGATAATAAAGTATATATTGTGACGTCTGCTTGATTTAATATACAGTTGTTTTAATTTAATTTATTTGTTTGTTTATCAGTTTTAAATTTTTTATTATTTTATTTTCTTACATGCTATTGCATTGTAAATGTATTCACTGGTGATGATATTTTTACAAAGTATTTGTTGACCTGAATCATTCTTTTCATAAACTCCAGGTGTCTGCTTGGATGGTGACCTTGATTCAAAATTAGTAAACAAAGTTCTATTTTATTTTGAAATGTTTAGTTGTTGTCAAGGTCATGATGGGACTAAGTGGGTTAAGATGTGAACACATTTTGAGTTTTATTCTGGGAACAAAATCATTGGTCTAATCAGGGCCATATTCTGTGTACGTGATATTAACTCCATCACGTGACCCCTCTTTCTGATATTGCAACTTGGGCGAATTTCGAAACTGAGTCTTATGATACAATATAAACATTGATTTAGAGATCTCTCTCTCACTTTTGGGCTTTTCACACTGATGTCAAGTTAATTTGATGTAGCCAGATTGTGAGCAATAATTTTCTTCAGATCATTTGGATTTCAGAAGGATTAATTATTTGTTCTCTGGAATTTGTTTGAGGAGTGGTCACACAGAAATTTTGGAAAGATATTGCTTACAAATTTAATTTCAATTTCCAACACAGGAGTGCCATTATTTGTATTTATACAAGAACTATAGATAAGCAGAATACTCATTACAACATACGTCATCGTCATCTATCTTGGGTTCTCCATCAGGATTCGAACTTGAAATTATTAGAACATTTATTTCTAGGAATTTTGCAATGTAATTCGTAGATTATTCTTAGATTACTTTTAGATTTGATTATTGAAACCGTAAGTTCTTCTCCTTTTTATTTTTACAGAATGTTTCAGGAAAACAAATTATGTGTTACTGCTTATTCTAGCCTAAAAACGTAAGAATATAATTGGATGTTGTTATAACCTTATGCTGTACTTTCCTTAAATATGTGTATGAGACACAGTACGATGTGCGATCTTATTGTATTCCTCTCAATAACTTGTCATAGATATTTTGCAATATATCAAACTGTATTCAAAAAGAAAAACTGCTGGATATAAAACGATACAGTACCAGAGAAAGCACATAAGCAAATGAACGCAAAACTACATGCTTAAGTGGCTAAAATGCTGACTATCAATACAGATAATCTTTTGATATAAATTTATATAAAGAAATTACTGCCTGAAGTAATATGACTACCTGAATCAGTGTCAATAATTGAATATATATATATGGTTGTTCCTGTAAATAAAAATAGAGTTAAATAAACACCGAAGGTCCCAAGGTTGCGCTGATGCATATTATACCAAACAAAGAGCGTGCCATATGCCTTTACATTAATTGTCAACAAGCAAAGAAACAAACGTATACATTGGGCGGACATAATAATGGTACACAATATAAGAACAAAAGATGAAAAGGCTATATGATACTTAATCTAATTATGGTATGTGTATTTAAATTACTTTATTATTAATATGTTTTATTAGTTTTGTATTCCATGACATGCTATTGTAAAGTAAGGCTGTATGTCGGTCTTGACCTTTTCCACAATTGCGTTTATTTCTGTTTGATCCGAATGTACTTCTTTATGATTTTTCTGTGTAAACAATTAATTCATAGCTAAATTATTCACTACGTGTCTTGGTTTAAAATCAGAAGTATTACAAATATGAGTAAATATGTTTATGTTGGTCTAGGTCTAGATTACAGAATTTCCTTAGTATTTTTCCATAATCCATGTTACAGTTTTTAAAGATTATGATGACTCTAAAATATTACTTGCTATTAGGAAATACTTTACCTTTTAGAATACGCTAATTATATCCCGATGCCAATTAGAGAACTGTAAACGTGCAGCATATGCAAGCTAACCGCGTTGACTGATCTTGTAATTATATTGCAACAGCGTTATACTTTGCATTGATGACTCATACGCTGATACATGTGTGTAGACTGCTTTGTCAGGATCGTCTTGCTCTGTCTCAGTCCGAGTCACCCAGGATGAATTAATCATCTGTTTTCTGGAATCTTGAGTATATACACATCACGAACATTGGCATTGATCTGTCCATATAGTGGCAAAATGCTGTGCTTTTTAATTATGATAAAAAGGTCAGTTGACCGTGATCAGTGAAACTATGCTCGTATTAGGGCTTCAAAGAGAACCGTGGTGGAATGTCGGCGGACTGTAATTCTCCCCCACACACCGCATGAACGCCTCTTCTCACTTGGCATCTCATTGGATTATTACAACATCTAGTGAAAAGGTGCAGACGTATTTGGTTGGCGTGATTAAAAATGTATTTTCATTGGGAGCTGCTGCTTTATGTAGCGCTTTAGGATCAATGGGTTAAGTAGTGTCATTTGTCCCTACACTGTAGTGTCATTTGTGCCTAAACGGTAAATTGTACGCTCCATACGTTTGTTTATATATGCATTTGATGATGCAATCTTCAATTAATCAGCTTTGTTTCTTGGCAAAGGATAGTTCTCAGCCAAACTTGCTTTCAGCGCCCGTCGTGTGGTAATAATTGGCTAATCAGTTTTCACAGATACTTATGTCTTCTTTCTCAGTAAACGGGTTTCAAATGGGCACAAGACCCAGCTAGTACATTTGGATTTTGTGATGGCAAAATATCAGAATTGTATCCACACCACAATTATACTAAGCGAGATGATTCTCTACTAGGTTATATCAAACGTGCAAATAACTGGCTACACCTACTGACTTGCGCAAGGTCTTTGTGGGTAGTAAGGAACTGAATATTCACTTCGAGCTGACATAAAAAGAGATGTGTTTATATCCGTTTCAGTTATAAACAGGTTCATTTGATTTTCACTGCATCAAAAATAAGACCTTCTGTGTCTTAGGTTTGAAAGCATTAAGTAAAGTCTAGTTCTTATGTCCACCATATTGTATAAATTATATTTGACGATTGAGCATTACCAGGGGGGATGCAGTAACTGAATAGTTTCATCTGTGGTAAAATAACCCAAGAAAGCAAATTAAATTTATCCTTAAGCATGAGTGGTTTAACTTTCTGTCAATGGCGGGTAATTCAGCCTTCATATATAACTTACAATGTCACTGGAGGGTTAAAAGTTCACACTATCACCAATATGCTATGTGAAATTTCTTAATTTAAAGAATGATGATATACCTATTGAGGCTATACCTTCATAATTTGATTTAGAAACACGGTCCCTATGAATCAAAATCGATCTAACACAGGTTTTGGCCTCATACGTGTAACCAAATCAAACAAGAAGCACCGTTATTAAAATAAGTGAGATATAAATGAACGAAGATTGTATTATTTGGATGAAGTCTTTCAGACCACTAAATAATACTTTATGTCTCAATAATAAGATTCATCTTACTGCGCAAATGGAAAGACAACACATTGAGAGTTCGCAGGCAGCTGCTTCTGGTATCCTACAAAGAGACTACGTCACTCAAAGTAGTGAGATGCAGGGGAACAACAGTCTTATTCACTCACGTGTAACCCTATAACTTGCCATAGTAACTATGGTTAACCGTTTTACGTTGTTGGTTAAATTCTGAAGAAATACGCCGCTGAGGCATTTCACCAAATTGTATATTTGGACGTCCATATTTGTTTCCGTATCTCCGTCTACATTAACCAACCACGAGCCGGAAGCTAAATAGTATTATATTCGACACATATCACTCTGTCTGTTAGTGACTATAAATAAAGACTCAGCTTACTATTGATTAGCATTGATTGGCTGGTTAGTATATGTGATAAATATAATGCAGTTATCTTCGACACACATCATATTATTTGGCTAGGTTAACGACTAGAAATAAAGACGCAGTATACTTTTAGCATTGATTGGCTGGTTAGTAAATGTGATAAATATTCTAACAATATCAAGATTAAATAACCAGAAAAATAAAATAAAAAACTATCTTTCGAATTTACAATTGAACTCTAGGATATCAAAACGTCACGCACTCGAGGTGTTGTAATGCTTATCTTTAAGAGCACTATTCAATTCCAATGGAGAATTAAGAATGAATAGTTTTAAACAAGTGTTACTTTCATATGCAGAAGCAGATTAAAATTCGGATTACATCTATGAAGTACGAAAATGAGGGTTAAAACTTGGGATCCGGTCCAGTTTTAACAGCATAAGATGTGTTCATTTGATATGTTAATAAAGCTCGATCATCTCTTTTGGCTTTTCAGAAAATGTGCCAGAAAAAAGTATGGCAGTGATTTAGCGCAAAATATTAAATCCTAGCTTTCTTTATTACATTGTGAACATCATTTTGAAACAAATTGTGTTTGCTTTAGTCGATCCGTAGTATTAGAAACAATTGAAGCTCTCCTGGCATTGTGTACCCTTCAAATGCACATCTCTACAATAATTTAGATTTATTGACGTGGATGTAGTTTGTATTTGTTTAAAGTGATGTTCACAAACCCAACCTCCCATCGGCTTATTGATAACTGCCTTTAATTTAAACACTCGAAAACAAGAAAGATATATATAAAGTGGCCAATATTTCTATTGACCCCTTACATTTACACTAAATGTTAAACAGTGTATGTATGTATGTATGTATGCATTCAAAATCGTTTAATGGAGCAATTACAAGCAGAAACAAAATGTGTTATGACCAAACTGGACCAATAGGTCAAAAGTGTTACATGAGGATAAGGGTCACAAAATTGCGTGTCTAATAAAATCGAGTCTGTACATATCCTTGTTTGACTGTTATATTCCTTAAACGTTTCATCGGTAAGGATCTAGAAAGCTGAATCAATGCATGGGGTATAACACGCAAATGTTATAAATCACTAGGTAAGGGAATTGTACACTCTATATTGGAGATATTCATAAAACTCTTATCTGCTGCACATTGTACTGTTTAAGATATTAACAAACTTACGATGACTCTGTCACACAATCCATTTGCTTTTTTTGCACAGCGGACGGTCATGAATGCCCCATTTTCCTTGTCCTGGTAATAGGCCACATTCTGTTTAAATAAATAATGGAAATTTTGTATATGAAAGTATTACAGCGGGAATGTATGCTTTACGTAGATATATGCGACTTTATGTATGTACTTAGATAAATAATCTACTACGCAGATACTTTTCTACCTAAGAATATATTTGCTTTTGGAACATATTATATAGGCAATTGGTGTGTAAAAATGAATTCGAGCGAATAAATATGCTAAAGATTAATTAGTTGTCTATTTAACATAATGTATCGATTTACAGACAGGTGGATTTGATCCTAGGCAGCTGTTTCACGTGCGCAGTTATGATGTTTGCTAATTGTTCAGTAACACAAGTGTGTTTAAAAAAATACTAGGACATTAAAATAATAATAGTAGTACGTATATTATATAATAATAGGACATGGACACTTGTGAGTGCTGACATATTTGGTTTATCGTCACAAAATTGGTCCGAATTACTCAAGATTTGAGCGCGAAACGTTGAAACTGGTACGCGAAAACAAGTTTTAGAGTGAAAATCAACTAAGCAATAATACAATAAAAGCAAACCAAAAGTTACTGTACGTCAGCTATATACAGTGTTTGACTGTGAACAATTACCCTTCCTAAACAAAGGAACTTATTGTAATGAATAACTTGAGAAAACGTGTATGGTTCAACTGTTTTGAATAAGACTAGTGATTGAGAGTAACTTGAAGTATATAATCAGACTTGAGGTCGGAAGTAATTAAGTTAGCAGGATGTAACTGAATGAACAGCTGTGTGTGTTTGTATGTGATTCTGAATTTAACGTAGCTTTTACAAGTTTTCATTTAATTCGCTAGGATGTCTGCAATGTGGCAGTTCATGGTGATTTCTATCTATGATGATGTCCCACCCATTTACATTATCCTGACACCAGACCGACCAGCCCTAACACTAACATCTTAATGCTGAGTGCATAGCGGTACAGGAGTTAGTACCATATTTGTAAATCTTTGGCATGACTAGACCGAGAATCGAACCCACAAGCGGACGCTTTACTTACAAGACCACCTGAGCGGTTAGAATATTTATTTATTCTAAGGTAGTAATGGAAAAAAGCGTGTTGTTATTGACATTTTGCATATTAGATTGTTTACGTTTATATTACAAAATAATATACACTTGCATCATGAAATAGGGAATGTTAATTAATGGCATTGCGATGTGATTTTGATAACTTGGATAATATACGATTTTTCTTAATGGCAAAGTGACAGCAGATAGAATAACTGAGATAAGGGTCTGGTCATTAGAAGAAGGCACGAAGACATTTCTCCGGGATTCCTATTTCGTGCAAGATTTCGAGTTACGGAAATTCACAATCAATCAGATGTGTGTAACGTAAAGTGTGACGTGGTTAACATAAGCGTTCTACCACAGAGCTTCTTTACATCTTTCTTCTAGTCTGCCATATGTATATATTCAGTGCCCTATTAGATGTCTTTCTGCCTAGATTATTATGTAAGTAGCATACCCTTCGTATACTTGGGATTCACATTTATTCGGTGATGTATCTTGTAATCTTGTTGTAGTTTCCCAATCTTCCAATGAGGCTTTAATGTAAAACATGCATTTTTGAATATGGTAATATGTCTTGCATTTTCGTTTCCACCTGGTTATATTTTCAGATTTTTCACTGTGTTTTGACTTTCTGTAAGTAATAAGATTGTCACAATTTAGGTATTCTGAACGACCTAACTGGTTTATAAGGCAAGACTATTTTAAGAAGTTGATAGCAAACTGTTTGGTATGGTTCTAAAATATTTGGATCTACTTGTTAACTGCAAAACATGAGAGTGAAAGATAATCTTTCAAAATATATTTTCATTTCCATTTTAGGAGGTACGCGTGTTTTCTTTACGGTACTCCTTTGTACTGCTTCCGCTATCAAAGTGCTGTTTAGATGTTGGGCTAGATCAGTGTGCCACTTGTTCTAACTGACTGGCTGTATCCGATGGTGTGAACACGAAGCATTACGTGGAAGTTGAATTGAAGAAATCGTTGCTTGCTTTTTTCTTTAGCCCCCATGACTCTTCAGCATTTATGAAGAATCTGAAGAGAGTTCTTGTCAACAAGGTCTAAGTAGCATGCTGAGGAATTAAGTTTGTGGTGTGTGCAGAAAATTTGTTTCCCAGACTTCATGACATTCCCGATTTATATCTCCGTACGCCAATTTGTATTACTTCAAGTGTCACAATTTACTTGAAAATTGGAAATGGACCATTGACTTTAGTTTGGTCTAGCGCGGGTTTGTTTAGTTCTACACATATACAAACTATATATTAACTGCGTCGGGCGGCGGAACAATTGTAAACACTTGCAAAACATCAAACTAGGCCTATACGAAGCTTAACTTTAACAAAACCTAATGCGGATTGTTTTTTTTCACATAACTAACGCCGTAATATTTATATAGACAGCATTATACGAACATCTTTGTTTGTGACCAACACTTGGCGTAAAGGTCAGTAGTGTAGATTATAGAAGTTAAACTAGAGTGCCAGACTGATTTGAACCAGTTCAAACCCACTCACCTTTCTCAATAGAGCAAATATACAAATAACTGCTTCATTATAGACAAAAATACAACAACAAACAAAACGAAAGAAAGCATCTTTACCTATTATCTTCAATATAATTGCAGACTGGATATATTTGCCTCCCTCCCACGAAACAATAAATAAATGAATAGCCTTATCCGGTCGGAGCATGCTTTTACATATTTGGAAAACGATTTTAAGAAGAAACGTTGCTGGAAGCAAGAAAGATTATAAGTGTCCGAAGAAAGTAAGCCAGCAATATAAAGTAGTGCCATTTAAATGGTGTTTGATATACTTTCAATATTTTTGTATCCAGCGTATAGGGATGTAGACATCATAGCATATGCAACATTACTGCACCAAATAAATTAGCCAATATAATAAATTCATGTCAAATACACTTTAAAAACTGAAAAATGTTTTGATGCAAAGTATAATCGGTTCATAACGAATGCAATTATATGCCTGGGAATCGATCTGCATATGTTGCCGAGCGAAACTAATTTAAAAGCACACAAAAATAAAGGCAGCTTAACGTGCTTAATACTTATCAAACTGAGGATAGCCCAATCAATTTAGAATACGATTTGGCTGTTCTTTTGATAGGTATATTTGTGTATGTAATAGTTATGATGTCAGATAAGTATATCCAATGACTGTCAGACTCACATATGCATCAATCTCTATATAATTCTATCAATTTTACATCAGAAAGACAACATATGAAATTAGCAGTGTCAAGGTGTAATTATTGCAATATGAGTATGCATTTGTTCATTCAATATAAGGGTGAAAACGCTGCACATTAAAACAAGAAAGTTAGAATTTGTATGAAATACAGCATCATCTCCTGCAGACACTATTCTCATTGGAAGCAAAGGTTTTGATGTAATAAAACGATGTGTGGTTACCAATTATAGTTTAGACGTACACATACACACACACCCGAACACATACACATTTATATGAACAAAAATGTATACTCTTATGTATGTTTTTAACAATATTAGAAGTTTTCAAATGGAAATGGGCTATTCTAGAAGAATGTAAAAGGCCAGAATCATCATATTTCAGGACAAGGCTAAAGAAACAATGCATATAAGTTATGCAACATATACAATCTATTGTATATGTATTTAACGATACTTTGTTTATTGTGGAGTTGTAGATCTCTTGCTTGTGCGATCTTAATAATGCATTATTTGTACAGTTATATTGTATCACTCAAATGCTTTTTTATTTCAAGTTGTGTTGGCTTTCATTACAGTCCCACTGGTGTATAAACTGTATCCCTAACTCGCAACATATCAATGTATTTGTTTAGCTAGATGAATAAAAAAATAGTGTTCGTTAGGCGAATGCTAAAGATTTTGATAGCTAGGGAATGAAAACGATGGTGTTCTAAAAATAATCAATATTATCGTTGAAAATTGATGTCACCCGTCAATGCGGCATGATGCACCTATCTGGTAATGGATACATAGAGAATATGTATCTATTATTGTCTATGTATCTATTATTGTATATGTATCTATTATTGTCTATGTAACTGTTATCGTCTCTTTAACTAGGTTTTAACATGTGTTTAAAAGCTTAAGGTAGCAATTTGAATAGTTCCTGTTTTGCGAAGTTTCCACGTATAACTTGTTTTAATTTTTTGGCCTCTGTGTTTAATAATGACTACCGAAAAAGGTTACCCTACCAAAGTATTCACTATTTTGTCCTATTACAATTGTACCATAACAATATTTCCATTCTTCAAATCAACTACACTTTTATTGTCTGGGTAGTCTTAACAAAATCGTCGACGTGATGTACTTTCCTCAAATATGTCTAATACAAACGTTGATTTTATAAACTTGTATTTATACTCAGTGGTTCATACCATGTATAAACATATTGAAACGCATGAAAATCTCAGCGCGAATGACTTTCTAATATAAAATTGCAAACTTAGCTTTAGGTGGTATGTCCATAACATTCTTGGATTTGCTTACATCTAAATTTTGTTGGCATATCAATTAGGACAAAAATGTTGAGATGTCCGAAATGGTGATACTTAATTGTGGCTTATTCATAACCGTCCGCCTATCATATAAGTAAACTAAAATATGACGTTTTGTTCCAGCGATGTTTATTAATATATGTATGTATATATGTATGTATGTATGTATGTATGCATGTATGTATGTATGTACGTATGTATGTATGTATGTATGTATGTATGTATGTATGTATGTATGTATGTATGTATGAATTGATGTATGTATGTATGTATGTATGTATGTATTGATGCATGTATGTATGGATGTATGTATGCATGCATGCATGTGTGTGTATGTATGTATGTACGTACGTACGTACGTATGTGTGTATGTGTGTATGTATGTATGTATGTATGTATGCATGCATGCATGCATGCATGCATGCATGTATGCATGCATGTATGTATGTATGTATGTATGTATGTATGTATGTATGTATGTATGTATGTATGTATGTATGTACGTATGTATGTATGTATCTAGATTGCCAATTGTAGCTTCTACTCATTGTGTGCGTACACCTTTCTATATTGCATTAGGATATGCTTTTATTTTCTTAACCTCTATAATGTTCACGGTCAATAAATAAGGTCGTACTTTAGCATATTCAAAAAAATAAATCTTTCGAAAAATTGCATCTTTCACATACAGCACATTTCTATGAGAATATGTGAAGCTTTCGTTATTACCACAGGAAGATATATATATATATATATATATATATATATATATATATATATATATATATATATATATATATATATATATGTTCAACGAGACTCTATATAGTTTCGTTACTATCTTACTAATCTGCATACTTCTATGTCTTTTGGTTTCTTCCCATACGTTGTAATGTCAATCAATCATGTAGCTATACCATAAACATTTTGTATGCATTTTTATTATTACCTATTGTGTCTGTTTCCTTTATAGTTTTTAGCTTAAATAACGTTATTGTTTACTCTTTTTACGTTTATAATTTGATTTAAACTTTAACAATGTTAACCGTTCACGCTTTATTTAGCGGTTTTCTTTGATAGCTGCTTACTATTTGACAATTTTGAATTACACGTAAAACCTTTTCCAAAATTTGAAGTTTCTAATATTGGCAAGAGGCCCAACTCATTTCTGTTGTTGACCTGACTATTTCCTTTTTCCACTGCTTCTGTCTTTCCTTAACACTAGTTATTGTGCCACGTACCTGAAATGGCGGCATCCAATGACATGAACATACTGATCTGTAAATTCGCCTGTTATTTTATAGCATTCGTATTTATTACCTAAGATGCGATTAATTTTACTTACCTTGTTGTATTGTTATTCACTAGTTGACTAATTGCCTTTGTGTGTTGCTTTCAAAGCTTACCTTTCTTCCCACATTTTGTGATTTCACCAGAGCCGATTGACCATCTTTTAATGTTCGGGCAAAGTAGAAGTCGGCATTGGGATTAATATCATAATTTCTCTTCAAACTCATTGCCAGAGTATCTGAACCGCGCCTGAGATGAAATGTCAACTCATCAGGGAGGTCAATATCACTGAGTGTACGTTTGTCTGTCTGGGATCTTGTAGTTACATCAACAAGCCACACATGTTCCGAGGAAGTTGTTAATGCTAATACGGAGATAAAAAATGATGTAAACATATTGTCACCAAAATTAATCAAATTGTTTTCAAAACGATTTTATTACGACATAAGTAGCAGCAAAAGACGTTTGACAAGAAAGCTGTATCTCTGGTAAAATATTAATATATTACGAACTTTTATTTGGAAAACTATGTGATAAAGTCAATGTTGAACCCTGTTGCACACATGTATGTGCAATTAGTCGCCCAATATCGCATAACATAAAACCTCATTGTTTCATTAAAATCAGTAAAAGAGTGTAGTCGAAGCATTGTATCGCCAGTCGTAACAATACAAAGTTCTTCCTCTCAACAACAATAATATTTCACTTCTTACAAAAGGTACATTTTGATTGCATTATATGTCGATTTACATATATCTTCTCAATTGTGTAAACCAATGTCATTTAATAGCTGAAATACAAATATCGATAAAAAGAAGTTTCTGCAGTTGAACAGAAATTTGGACTACCGACATTTTGCAAATTCAGATTGTATATATGGTTCTTCCAGGTTTTTTCTCAAGCATTTCCGTACTAGTA
>CM068832.1:69956917-70216917 GCA_028554795.2 Sinohyriopsis cumingii | reverse complement strand
TTCTTATATACTTTTATAGACATATGTATGTCTTATATATTATGTACGTACATATGTAATTATGACTTAAATAAAGCGATGATTCATTGGTCTCAGTGTATAAGCTCTCTGACAGGAAAGTTTTAAGTCTTCCCTGAGAAGGGACAGTGACTGTGAGCTGATACTTGATCAATTAAGATAGCTGTATATATTTGTACAGTACTGCATAACCGGGATTAACACTTCTTGGTTTTCTTCGGATCTTTTTGTGCCGCGACTCATATTATATCCCGGGCCATTCTTGTTTTATGCCTTAGGTATCAAAGTAAACATGTTCTGGTCAGGTGTACAAACATTATCATACAGATAAAAAAATTATGCAAGTCAAAATTAGGTCGAAAAAGCCAAGGGTCATGTTTGTCGAATAATAGCAAGAAACTGTCGTGTACCATCGTGCAGTGCACTTAAAATGCAATGTTGCTTTCTAGGTTGTATAAAGTACATAGTCATGTATATTTTATAATAGAAAATCATAAATGAACAAATGTTAAACTTTAACAAGTATTTATGAGAAGGAATGGTGTGAAAGATGGGTGCCAGTACGGGGAAAAGCAAACATTCTCCTTACATCCAGCTTGTGTTAGTCAAATATAGGACTAAAGATGATATTTACGTCAGAAGCATCTGTAGGGATATCGTTAGGGTTGGAAAGATAAATCCACATTATGGTTTGGTATGGGAGGTACAGGATTTGCACTGAGATTCCACATGAGTGTCTCACTGGTAGTTGAACATTTCAAATTTTATACATTGTTACCCCCATGACGAAATAAGGTCAATTTAGTTTCAAACCCATGTATGATATAACATTTTGTAACGTCAAAAAGTAGAAATACCATCAATATCAAGATAACTAGATCGACTATGACCAATTTCTCAAAAAATTAGTTAGACTGTGCAATATCCAAAAGGAGCATTCTTCCAGTATTGCTTTGAACTGAATTGTTTGCCTACACTATTCTATATATTGCCTAATAGCAAACACTTGCTATATACAAACAATAGATCAAATCAAACATTGGACAGTACAAATAATATACTTGTTTCAAGTTGTAAAATAAAATTATAGATTGGGTTAAGATGCATACTGGTTTACTAGTTGTATTTATAGTGGTGTCAGAATTAGCATAAAAAATATACAAAACAAATCAACATGTGCACTTTTAATCTACTATATTGTGATATGTTTCTCTTTTTCTTTAGCTCTACAAATGTTCATTATTTCTTGAACATGCGCATCATATCTTATTCTCTCCTTATTGTGTGTGTTTTGAACAAATATTATTAACCAAATGAATCATGGGAGTACCTAACAACGGTGAACCTCTGCAATTAGTATTGTTCCTAATATTGTAATATGTTTAATGATAGCAAATTTTTCTGATATTTATAATATAAATTTAACTTTAAGGCATTACTATGACTAAACATGAGAATACAGAATGTGTTTTTCTTCTTTATTATGTTCGATATTTAAATATATCATTGCAGTGTTTGATTCATTCTTATTCATAAGGTAGTGAAAACATTACATAATATATTTTTTTGTTTCTATTTTGATGACTCATGTTGTAGTAAATCCAATCCGTTTATTACCATATACATCGATTTTATATAAGTTCATTGATCTCAATATCATCAAGAGTAAGTATTTTATATGATATATGCATTTAGTGAATATTTGCATATATCCGATTTAGCTGAACATGTAATTACTTAATCATAAACACACTTTATCAACATCGTGTCGATATATGTTTGCACATAAGTATGCTCATAGTTTCCTGCCTGGTTTTATTTTGATGAACTAAATCTCTTTTTAATTATTCTAGTTATATCATCGTTCTCATGACACTTGCTGTATCAAACTAATTAATCAATGAACAATATTCAATCCAATGGGATCATACGTATTTCGGGACCTTGATAATTGCGAGGGGTTCTTTCTCTTTATTCTTTTTTTATTCTAAATCTTAAGCCATGTACAAAAGCGGTGGGGCACTCTAGGAATTACTCAGTCAGTATCTAGCGTTCGGAATTTATATAATAAATGGAATTTGTTTTCTTCTGTTGCATAAAATAATAACTTCCGATCTGAAATGTCTCAGTTTTTGCTCATCATGCTGGCCCTTTTTTATTTGTTCTCAAAGACGTTCTTACGTCCACATCTTCAACCAACATGCATATGTTTTAAACCCTCAGAATGCATTTATAATCATTACTGACATAGATAGTCATACATTTAGTTAAAATATAAATTAACACTTTCAGCAGAAATATTTTTCCTTCATCGACCTTTTTGATTCACTTGTTTATGATACTTTGCACACCGTGATCCAACGCCTATGAAAAGTGATATATTTTCCATATATCAGCATCCTATTTAGTAAACGTTAACAAAGTCCGTATATAGGCATACAATACAAAGCAACTACCTTTACGCATGCACTGTCTAATTATTCGAAGTGTCGAGGCAAACCATAAAGATAAGCTGGATTTATAATCAGTAAAAGAATATACAAAATTCTGTGTCCATATTTTGCAAATACTCAGGAACTATATCTTACTAACCTTACCTTCCATTCAATTAATTTGGTGACCATGGAGTTGTCATATAACTCAATAGCTTTTTGGTTTGTTTGTGTTCATTGCTTGCATTCATTTCTTCAAGATCATTATTATGGTGTATTTGCTTATTTGCTTATTTAATTTCATGAGAGGCAAAGCATTGTAGCAACATGTTCGCTCCTAAGAATTCTCCATCATAATGATTTTGTCCATCATTAATTTTCCTGATCTTGCCATCAAGTAGTCGGTGGCATATTTTTGTAGAATCATCGATGTAAATATATAAGGAAAACGATATTTCAACATTAAGACAACTGTCAAATATACAGCATTCTGTATAACTTTGTATTGTATGGTATTATAGTTTATTTAAGTTGTTCCCATTTTGCATTTAAGCTGTAAAAAGGAGTGTTATTACTGCAACTACTCAGTGTTAAATACAATACTGAAGGCCATTGTTTGCTTTATACCTATATTTTAGACAAAATATATGCGGCTGATATTTGTAAATGAATAGTTCATCATCTCACTCTCCCCCATACATTTATATATATTATTATTACCAATAGATTGAAGGACGTATTTGTGCAAGATATAATCGGGCGTACTCATATATTCCAAATGAACGTGGATTAGTATATAATTCAAGCGTAATACACCTTTAAATGATTTTATTATGAAACTGAACTAACAATGTAATACAAGACAGTTTGTCATATTTTGCATTGACCTTTTTGTGTTCAAAATTGTATTATGTTCAATCTTTTATTGACATTTTTAACTTAGAGCGTTTTTAGTCGCATACCTGCGTTTATTTCAACTCCAGACGTATGTTTATGGTCTAGGTGACATCTTTCAATTATAAACCATTCTTCCATTTTTTCATTTTTTAAAGTCTTGGTTTACTTACTTTGCCTTGACATTGGACCGTGGCTTCGTCAGCACCACACTTTGTGTTTGTGTTTTAAATTGTTAACGTAACTTTAACGTTTTCCAGTCATATAGCTACGATATATGCAGTGTGAAAGTTAATAGTGATGTCCAGCACTGAGAAATCATACAGCACATATGTGGCATCATGTCCCACCCAGTCTCATTAGCTTGACACCAGTCTGACCAGTCATAACACTAACCTCTTAATGCTGAGCACCAAGTGAGGCAGCTGTAAGTAGCACCTGTTAAGGTCTTGGCCATAACTCGGTCGGGTTTCGAACCCAGACCTCCAGCATCTAAGGAGGACGCTTTCAACATTAGGTCATCTGAGCGGTCGCCCTAAAATTAGTTGTAAGAAAGTGATTTTAACATCAAGGAAGACACATGATAATTACTGTTACTAAAACCCATTATTGTTACAGGTTCTATTGTATCATCTAAATAAGTGACTGATAGACGTTAAGGTGATTTGACTCAAATTAACATTTTTGTCTTAAAGTATATAATCTTTATAATGGCTTGTTCAATGATATTCTTGCTCTGTAATTGACAAATGACATTTAAATAGTTTTTAAAATTTCTTCCGATCTAATATGTGGTTTGGCCTGTATAGCACCTCAGAGAGTAACGGATTTTTGGTAATTATTCTTGAGCGCTCAAAATCTTATTTTCTTCATATGGTTTAATTGAATGATAAGTGCTCAGAATTTGGTAGCTTTATGTGCTTTTTATCACCGTATTCTCAAGATGTGTTACAGCCTGCAAATTTACGTTCCCTAGACCTATGCTCAGCTCTGCACCTTTTTATATAAAATGTCTTGTAGCTATATCATCTTTATTTATGTGTAAGTTGACCTAAATCTATACGTTAATACGATTCTTGTTTATATCTATGTCACTGTTTATTATATAATTATCCGTTCATCTTTTCCTCTTTCTCCCGATTTTAAAACTCCAAATTGTTGAAACTAGCTATTTGTATAGATAGAAAGCCTAATAAGGTAACAGAACTGAAATACTCATATTTCATATACATGTCTTAAGTCTGGAAACTCAACAATTTGAACAAAATTCGGTACGTTATTATAATGATTACTTTCCATTAAAACCTATTAATTGTGATGTATTATTGGCATTGTATATTTTGTAGATATTGATTTCAGTTATTCAAAATAACACTTATGGCTCTGATATTTTCTATCTAAGCTTTTTTCATTGTTGTTACTCGTGCATGTTCGCTATTTGATTTGAGCATGGATATCGCTCACATGTAAAATTTGAATGTGATTGATCTGTCCTGGTCTCATTCAGGTGATATTTCACAATAAAAATATGAAATATAAATACTTATTCATATATATCTTTATTCATGTATATATTCATATAAATGTATATATATATATATATATATATATATATATATATATATATATATATATATATATATATATATATATATATATATATGTGTGTGTGTGTGTGCGTGTGTGTGTGTGTGTGTTTATGCTTGTGTGGTATGTTGATCAGCAATAACAACTTATTGTATCACAATGAAAGGATAATCTTCACTCTCTGTTCTCTGTAATGTTGCACGATTTATTAATGTGGCGGACTATCTTCATTCCGTTATATAAACAGACTTTCCAGTTTTCCTGGCTTCCATTTTAATTAAATCAACGCTAGTTGTACTTACCTGTTACCACATTTAAAACTTTATTTAAGGCTAATCTTGTATTCTCAATGTCATCTAATTTTAATGTAATGCAGCCAATCTTTGTAATCTTCGATAACAAATCATCGATATTGGCACCAACACTGTAAACTAGAGGAATAATGCTGTGTGTAGCTATCGGTGTAAATTTAGAACTGTTATCTGTAACAACCATTAAACAAGGGAAATGTAAGTGCCTTTTACTTGTCTTCGCCTATTTAAACTTTCAGTTATTCACTATTATGTCAAGTTAAACTTAAGTACTAATCAGCTTCTTGTCAAGCCATCTTGAATCTGCTTCCAAAATAAAAGTAGTTTGATCCCTGGGCAATCTAAAAGAAGTGCAATCCTGTATGACCTCCACTCTGCAAGCAACGTCATCTCTGTTCTACCTTAGCATTCATATAATTTCAAGTTATGAAACTGGCTCTTACTACATGATAATAAAAAACTAAATGAGATGACACGCAAGTCAATTTCAAGAATCCTTTTGATGCTAAGCAATTAGATCTCATCTCTTTCGACTATTAATCTGGAAATAATTTGTTAATTAAATATGTTATTATTAATATTGCAATATATTATACAGTTGTGTTTTATTTTGATGATCAGTCATTTCTAAACATTTCATGTTTCATTAATTGGTTTTGAATCCAGTTTATACAACTCACCAGCTAAGTGGTTGTTATATATGCCATTTGTATGTCCAGTGGTCTATTATTTTAACGATTAGTTGTCGTTGGATTGATGATTTTCGCTATGGTCATTACATGGATTACAATGAAAAGCTGGTCTATTTGAACGTAATGCAACCATCAACACAATTATATCATACGAATCATACATCTGAAGCATAGGATAAAGAGATAATATACACTACAGGACGTCTCAAACGAAAGATCTGCATTAAACAAAGGAAAAATGAACAAATTACTAATGAATATAGAATGTAAAACAACAGAACAGTTGAGCATTTATTATACAGACCATTAGCTGGAATAAAATATCAAAAGGAAATAAATCAGCAGTATAAACAAATTTCATTATGAAAAAGATCAAGTAAAAGGCGGCATAACTGTTACTGGTAAGACTGTGACTGCACGTGGGATAGCAATATCAGTGTGTACGAAGATTTACATAAGGTGGTAGAGGTAAATATTCTGGTGATGGAGGTTACAATGTAGCTGGCGATTCCACAAATGCAATCACTGATACATTACAAATAGAAGAACACTATTGTTGAATATTAGTTTAGGACATATAAATGAGCTTCAAATGAACTGACTGGTATCATGAATCGTTTTATGAACTAGATTATATCATACGTTGGACAGGATAAATACCATAACACATGATAATACAGTTTTGATACTGAATGTATTTATGGAGCTCTTCACACATGTGTTACCAACAGGGTCCGCTGATGATAACCAAACAATTTGAAGGAAACACATAAATCTTAATAACGGAGCCACAATTTAAAATCAAACTAAGATAATTTATATACACGAACGCCGCAACTAAATGCATCAATAATGAATGCTTATTTTTTTGTCTTATGATTTTTGTATTCGTTCCGCGAATTTGTGTGGTACTTTAGTCCAATGTGTGGTCAAATCCCTACATATAACTAATGAACAATTATATTTGCCAGCTGGACGAAACAGGCAGAATGTGTAATAATTTGTAGCTGGTTCTTTAGAATGTAACTTATCCTTAGCAAAACGTAGCGAAACAATACAATGTTGCCCTTCATTAGCATTAGTTTTAAACCTGCCAGGAAGCTATATTTGGCTATATGTAAAATTAGTCAAAATTTGGGTACTGTCTGAAATGTCTTTTAGTATATCCCATTGTCAGGCATGAGAAACCCATATCAATATAATCGAATTATTAGTCAATATTGGCTATCAACCTTATTGTGTCGCTCCATAACGTACATCATTTTTGGCAGAAACCGTATTTTGAATAAATGTATGATTAGCCAAACGTTGGCTAGTGTTTGCAAGGTCTTTTGCAAACCTTACTTGCACGCTGTTAGAAGCCTAAATATATGCAATTATGATGAGCCAAATTTGGCTATCCACCTCACAGTCTCTTTCCACATGTATTCCTATCCAATATTTGGCCACTTTCTCCACTGCCCTAAAATAATCTGAATGCATGGCTCATATATCTAGCTTATCGTATGATTTGACAAAATTAGCTATTTTATTCTCTGTCTCTCTCCACGATAAGCACGTTGTTAGTCAATTCTTTGGTAGTACCTGTAATGCAGTTTAGGATAACCTAAGCGGCTTGCCTGTTATTAAAACTAATGTGGCTCAAATAACTTTAACCTGCTTTGGTAACCGTTATTGTATCCTTTTTAATAAAAATCAAGTATGGCACGTAGGCAGTAAAATCAAGTTTGGTTATATGTGGACTTTGTCACATATTAGCATAGTACGAGTGGCCTCGAAGAGTAAATATTGTACACACCTATTAATGGCAATCTATATAAAATCCAATAAACTGAAGTTTTTCGTTTCTTACAACTCTTGCTAAAACCTAAATTTCATACCAACTGTCTGACAGAGATTTGGACCAATTATACAATCAATGGATACAAAAGGTAATGAGAAGACAACGTTGTGAAACAAATGTTTAAGACTGATCAGTGATGCAATTATCCATATGTATGTCATTAATACGTTTAAAGTATTAATACATATTTAGCATGTACACACACTTTAAACATGGTCCCAATTAGTGACGAGGGGAAAACTTGTAAAATGGTATTAATTACACACATCAACCACATAACAACAAAAGAAAGAAAATTACAAGTACTTGTAGCAATACCTAAGATAAACAATGTTTGCAGTATGGAAATATTATAATATAGAAGTCTCAAGTATTTTGATGTGATTGACTGTGTAAATGATTACCAGTTTGCCTCTATTTACTGCCATGTCTTCTTGTATTGACTCAGAATAGGTCAACTCTAACAGTCTTCAGTTTAAAAAGAAATGTTAAATGTTACAGCAAATATGTTCCAATATGCACCCAGATATAACTGCATTACCTGATATTAAAATAGATTTAAGGAAATCAATGTATACTAAACCTATTTTATTCAAAGTATAAACTTGGTAAAGATCATTAAAAAGCATGGGAAAGCTATAGGAAGCACATAGACTCAGATCAATCTACAGGGTTCTGGTCAATTATAAATCCATAATAATACACGATTTGGGCAATATAGGTCATATGATCATCTCACTCAAAGTACACACATTTTAAATAATTACAGAATAATATGTGAAATATTCAATAACTTGTATGCAAATGTGGCATTAACTACTAGTAAGGATGTTCCATTTGACCCTTTCACGCATGATTATCAAGGCTATTAAGAGCAATATTAATAAGGGTACGTTTCTTGAATTTAAGCAGATTAACCTAGAAGAAGTGCATTCCATTATAAATGGTTTACAATATAAAAAAGCTACAAGAAGGTATAACATTAATGTTATACTCTTCAAAGCTGGGGCATCAGTCCTTTGGGGCAAATTAAATAAATAGTTAAGAAATCTGAAGAAATCTCAAGTAGTCATAATGTTCAAAGTGTATAATCCTCTTGATAAAAGTAATTATACACATCTCAGGTTTTGATTTGCTTTGAAGACTGGAGGTAGGTTCTTCATGAAAACAAATATATAGCTGCAGTCCTAACGGACTTATCCAATGCTTTGACTGATATATGTTATCCGTTTTTACAAGTTTAGGGCTTAAGATATGTCAAATGACACTGTGAGGCTCTTATTGGCGTATCCGTCATAGCGTAAGGAGCAAATTAAGTTGCAGGGACTCTTGAGTAGATGGTCCAAAATTCAAAAAGCTGTAATAAGAAGTAGATTCTTGGAACATCAGATTTTAATGTTTTTAACAAATATTATATTTTATTTTCTTTCATGTGGCTCAGTTTATAACTATCCAGATGATAGCACTTTCTCTTGTTCCTCACCAATTGTAACACTCTGATTAACACATTTGACACAGAGTCTGATTCGCTGGCTCAGCGCTAATAAATAGCAAGTTTTCTCTGATATATTTCAAACACTTCGTGTGGATTAAAATACATTCAATATGAAGCTTGTGATAAAAATGGGCAATGCTATCATACATCGTGAAGACATTGTTAAACGTCTTGGAATTTACATTAATTTGACCGTCAGTTTGATAAGCAATGAATAAATCTTTGTAATAATGCTTAAAGGCAACTGTCGTGACAAATAATTATTAAAAAGCTAACTAGACTGAACAAAGTGACGATCTTATATACAATTTCAACGTTGTCCCATAGCGTGCTTCGTGTTATATGTATGATGATTTCGCAAGTAGCCATCACACACTGTTACTAATGGCAAACATGTCAACTTTAAGTAAACACTTAATTCGAGGTTGTGGCTCTAGAGACGTTCAAAATACTGAACAAGATTGCTCCCAAATATTTTGAACAATTTGTTTTGTTTTAAACACAATAAATATAAGTTTAGATATTCAAATATTACTGATGTACCTAGAACTATATCCTAAATATTTAGCGAAAGTATTTTAGTTATGCAGCGGCCATTTAATCGAATGTGCTTCAAAAAACGTTACAGATCAATTACATGTTACTTAATTTAGGCCTTTATTGCTATCTTGGAGTGGTAAGGACCACAGGTATTACATGTCAATAACACTCCAACCACACCCTGGCATGATGATAATAACACTACCACCCAACGTTGCCTTGATGATGTTATGTTAGCTTTAATTGTTTATAAGTCCTCCTCAAATGCCCTTCTCCTGACTCTTATCTCTTTGCGTAATGAAAGATGCATCGCAGCGTGGAAAATGTTTAGTCTTGATATTTTAGTTTTGTTTGTCCAATATTGTTTTTAAAAACAAGAGCTTCGAAAATGTATTATGAATTGTTCCATCAACTAAATTTAAGGTCACTATTTTGATAGGTCTACACAGTTTTTACTTCTGACGTGATATGATTAGAAGCTTAACACTCAACCAACACGTCTGCTTTTCATAATTCTCTTCTTTTAATTATTATTTTGTTTCACCGGGAAAATAAATCTTAGTTATTGTGTACATGAAATCCTCACCCGATCACATAATATTTATCATATACATGTTGTTTTCAAAGCGTATCAATAATATCAAACTCTATTAGTTTCGTGTCATGTGTGCAAATACATATTAAGTAATTATAAACAATTGCTTTTAATATTTTAACTTTTCGCTATGTTTTGTATCCATCGACTGCTTTTACACAGTTTGCATGCACTGTAGGCTTTAGTAAGAGAGTTAAGAAAAAATCAGCTTGGGAGCTTTTCATAGATTGCCTCCAATATTTTTATTCAATATTTAGTATTAGAGGTCAGATATGGTATGTGGATTTGTGGGCAAGAATACAATTAGCAAATATTGATTGTACTTTATGTCACCCTTATATAAATAATATGCATTACTTCGGTTAAAGAAATGTGGCTAAATATACATTCAGCCAAAATGTGAGTTTATAATAGTCATACCTTTAAGCTAAGCTTAAGGGAAAATTCGTTGCTTGCCAAATCGTGGCTAAGAATATATGTTATTTTAGGAACGATACAGCGAGATGGATAGCTATTATTGGCTAACAAGTTCTAGCACACAACACTATGGATTATAGCTTATAGCTTATAGCTTGTAGGTTATACTATAGGACATTGAATTCACTAACCAAAACTTTTATAAGAGCACATTTATCCTAAATTTGGATTCTGCCAAAAGGTCATACAAATAGATAATTGAAAGAGAACGTGATGTAAATAGCCAAAATAGGTAAATCATACATTTACCTAAGGTTGATTTATCTGAAGCAAATGCCCCAAAGCATATGTTGCCATTGATATGAACATTTTCGATTAATACAACATTATATGTGATCTTTGTATACTGAGTCATCTAGATTAAACAATTGTACGTCTTCTAGTGTTAACCTTGATATATATGAAGACTGAATTATTATCCCAATATTTGCAATGTTAACTAATCTGTAAAGATGAATTGGTCATTTGTCTTAGTCTGCCTTGAAAGCGAGCAAACTCCACCCATTACATCTGGCCGTGAAAAGATAACTTACAAACGAAATCTGAAATCACATTTGCACTAATTTTATCAAACGTTCAGCGTGATCAAGAAAGGAAACAAAATAGCCCGTATACAATTATAATACGAAATATAACTAGAAATTTAACGTATAAAATGTTTGTCAATCTATACAAGACGGGTCATCACAAGATAGTGAAGAAAGTGACCAGACTTAATTACATGTGGGTTTCAAAACGCTGACTTTATTTACACGTGATAGTTTATAATGTTTATTGGAAAGTGGAGACCTGATTTACAGAACAGTTTTAATAGCTGCAAC
Organism: Sinohyriopsis cumingii; assembly: GCA_028554795.2. Taxonomy (NCBI): domain Eukaryota; kingdom Metazoa; phylum Mollusca; class Bivalvia; order Unionida; family Unionidae; genus Sinohyriopsis; species Sinohyriopsis cumingii. The sequence continues at coordinate 70,205,212 of CM068832.1, read as the reverse complement.
TATAGGTTTGTAACTTATGAGATTTTTTTATCTTGCTTAAGCAACAGTTCCATGTGAATATTTGCGTCTTAATATGACTAAAATGTTTACAGTAATCGATTTAAATTATTCAATTATAGGATAAGAATGTACCTAACTTGTAGGTCGCACATAACTGCATAATTGAATACAAGCAAAGGTTGATTATGGTGAGAAAATATTTTTGACATTAATTTCATCTTATTAATGAACTGCTACAAGCTTTAAAGAAAATCCGAAATAAAAATGTTTCTTTTAAGCATGTAATTCTCTACAAATTTTAATTAGACTGCAAAGTTTATATATTAAATATAGTAAGCATGTAGTGATTATACTGCGCGGAAAATATTGCGATTGCGTAAATTTGCGAGTTTTTCCGAGTTTCTATGAGACGACAGATCACGTGGTCCCATGACGCAATGCTAGCCAGTTCTTGAATGCAAACATATGCATTGCGCGCGAGACAAACAGGAAGAGATCATATTTGGTTTGCTTATTCAAATATTGAATCTGCTTCCGAGATATGCTCCTAGCTATATCTGTTGAATTGTGTGTTAACAAATTTACAACATTTCAATAAATTCATTTAAAAACGATGAGGTTCAATTGTATTATATGTATATCAATTATTCGTTACCTACCCTAAGACACACACACACACACACACACACCACTTAAGGTCTAATATTTTGAAAATATAAATCGAACGCCGCCACTCTAAGAGATAATACTGAATTCTGGGTGAAGAGACTAAAACGGGGACTGACTTGTGTGTGAAACAATATCCATTACCAGGGGGATGCAAAAGGCATTGAGAAAGGTTTTCATCGGTCGCAACTTAAAAAGTAGGTTTTCAGGCAAAACAAGTCCACACATAAATCAGCTAAACAGAAATCATACGTAATTACTTTGAACAGTATGAAGCTTCCTTCTTATGATCCACTTACATGCAGGATACAGATTTGATATTATATACTAGTATGGTATAAATAGTGTATTCACTGTACTGGTCAGTGCTGAAAAAATTGTTTGTAGGCACAGTTCCCCGGCTGGTTACTTAAATAAATTCACTAGCCCTGACTGAAATACCACAAGCCCGGACAGTTCATACCTATCAGCTCTCAAGCCGGGAGTAAAACCTCCCGTTGTTTGGGGTATTTCCACACCTACCTCCAGATATGGTACTATCTCCCGAGTTTTCGCAAACTCCCTATTATTATACAATGTCTGTCAATTTTCATTTCTCAGACAAAAATTCAAACAATACAGAAATAGATTTAAAGTAAGCACTTCACATATTTCATATTCTATTTAATCACTTGTGAATACTGTAGTGACGGAATAATTAATCACACGATATTTTATTTCTTCATTAAATAGAATGTTAATATTGTATTCACGTTGATATCAGATTTTTTAAAATCCGCTTCAACAGTACTGTATAATAAAATTACAAAATAAAAGTGTCACCAAGTAGTTTAACTCCCATGAATCATCACTGTGAATGCTGCATAATTTTCTCTGCAAACAAAATCGCATCTCCGTTTCCGCAAAGAAACTCGGCCTGTTAACATTTGACTTTCCTCTGTCTTATATGTAAAGTTTAATTACCATTATTAAATTGAAACAAAGAATAAAACAATATATATCACGCAATATATGAAGTAAAAAAGAATAAAAATTTATTAAGTAAACAGTGTTACATGCCTTAAGACTTAAGCCTAAGAATATAAAGAGGGATATGACGTGGGGAAAAGACAGTTGTCACATGTACGGTAACTTGTGACTGCAGATTTGAACTGTTAAAATGAATACCTTGGCATCGTAAGTTAAAACAAAATATGGCATCGTTTATTTGCCATTCAGTTGCTGGTGCTTACATACACACTGTTAAATATGTCTCAAGATAAATGCATTGACAACGATTACATGTTTTATGATTGTGTGCTTAAGTTTAACCTTGAGTTATTATGCACTTTAGCTACTGCTGGTCATGATATAAAAACAGTCTTTTCCTGGGAGGTAATAAGGCGTATCACAGGGAGAAATGACGCGTACCATGGGTTCTCACACATTTGCGCAAGGGATGGGGTAAATAGTCCTCTCCCCCTAATATATATTGTCAGCCACTTAATGTGAAACTTTGAGTGTAAACCTGACTTCTTTTATTTTAGGCGCTGCTATTTAAACATCCCATGGGATGGTTTTATATAAGTTCTAAACATTACCGATTAGCGTTTATACATACGACGTGTAACTGGCATAAACTGACACTGTTAAAAAAATATGTTTTTTAAGATTACTGAAAATTGTGCTTTCTCAAAACATTACCGTGTTATGACTTTATACTCTTAGTTTTAGCAAAGCTTCCATTTGTTTAAAATCGGGACTCAGTTTCACCCAGTGATTTGATGTATAATGTGCAGTGTTAAGGCATGTTTATCAACTTCTTGAAAGTATATTTATTCATTTAATCATCGCAATCAAAGTTTCCTCAGGTTAACAATTGCTTTACGACAAGCCCAACGGGCACCTCACTTTGAATACAAGCTGAGCCAGAACTAAAATTAGAGAGGCTCTGGGTGTCGGTCGATCAGATATTTTATTTTTAGGGCTGATAGTGTATATATAAGATCTGTTAATTGATTGTCGCATTTTGTCGTAACTTACTCGACCCTTTGCCTATTTTTTTAACTTTTCTTAACTTTTCTTAACTTACTCTTTAACACTTTTCTCAGGAATTAAAATAACCAACGGTACGCATGCGACAGCACCAACTGTTAGTCTAGGCCCAGCATTTGCGTATTCTAGAACTGTCTTTTTTTCAGGATCCATAGCAGCGGGGGGGGGGGGGTGTGAACCATACCACTTTTAGAAGGTTCCAAATGCTGATATAAAATCTCCACAAGGAGGGGTTTCAACTAGAAATAACGTCGACTACGTTTCAAGAGGAACTCTCATAGAGATGAGCGTCTTTGGGAGGTCCTCCTGAGTTTGTCCAAGTGTGGTTTCAGGTTGAAAAACCCATTAATGGCGCTTCGATTACAAAAAATGAACCAACTTGTTGTCGTCACCCCCCTCCCCCCCCCCCCCCCGCTAATCATCCAAAAATTTGATCTAACCCGATTCGATACCTTGCTCGCGGTTCATGTAGATTAATTGTTATAAACCCGGGGGGGGGGTGTGATTGAGCATTTCTAAAGAAAATTTTAAAACGATTATAGACCATATCACCGCTAAACCAGGTCTGAAGAATATTTCGTAACGTGTGAGTATCAACTCCGTTAAAGACAGTAAGAATATTACAGTTATCCCTGATGACTTTAGGAATTTGTGTATACCGCTGGGTTATACAAATCACATCTGTGTTTTTTGTGTCTACCTCTGGAAAATATCCTAGCTGGATTTGATTGTTTATCCAGCATTACATCATGGTAAACAACTAAATTGTTAATAGATTTGTCTAAACCATCAACATTCGGCGCATCATTAATGTCAGTTATAAATTCAACAACATCATCGCCGTTTTCATTTAACAATTTTGCGCTTTCATTAAAATCTTCTATTATGTCATAGCATCGTTGATCATCAACTGATGGTGCTACCAAATACAATTTATCACACTTCATCCAGTTCATTATCAAGTTAAGTAACAGCTGTGCCTTACCGCTTCCAGATGGTACTACGATAATCATATGAACATCATTTGGTAACGCAGCATGATGTTAACTGGTTCTCGTTTCCTTGTAGCAGAAAAGTCAGTGATCTCCATTAGAATAATATAAAATAAATATGGATTTCTATTGTGTGAAATGCAAGGCGCGCACGCCAACAGGTGATCTAACAACCATTACAACAAAAAAATAACAGATCTGCGGTTACGTGCAAGTGCGAACGATGCGGCACAAAGAAATTTAAATTTATCTCCACGCAGTCAGGTGAAAAACCAAAGTCAAAGCCAAAGCCAAAGTCAAGTAAAACAAAAAGCAACACGGGGGTGACATCGCAGTAAAATTAAAAAACTACCCGGAACTCCGTGGGCTAAATACCCAGGAGAAAAACACCTCCCAGGATATAATTTCTGTGGCCCTGGAACCAGAATTGATATCAGACTTGATGACCAACATCAACCAAAACCAGGCGAAGAACCAATGAACGCTATTGATAAGGCATGCCATGCTCATGATGTAACTTATAAAAGTAAAAATCTACAAGATAGGCATCTCGCGGATGTGAAATTAATTCATGCACTAAATTCCATCATTGATAAATCTTTCAAGGAGAGGTTAACTAGTTGGTTAATAAGAAAGGTATATTAGCGCTAGGTGCTGGGTAATTAATTATAAATGGAATCGATTTATTATTCCCCAATAGGATACTGGAGGGGTAGCGCAGCAGTTAGTAAACACGCCGAAGCTTCAAGAGTTACAAGCGTTACCGGTAAAAAGTTGTTATCCAAACAGGCAAGATGGCAAATTTACCTACTACCGCCTAAGCAAATTCATTTTGCACATTTCAGTGTCAGTGTTCCTAATGAAGTTCATCAAGCTGATATATTATTTCTGCCACATGACACTATTAAAATCCGAAGACGTCAAATAACATGCAAGTACCGCTAACTGTAGTTGATGTTGCAAGTAGATACAAAGATGCAGAACCGTTAACAACTAAAACAGCATCCGGGGTTGCTTCTGCTTTTGAACGAATTTATCAACGAGGACCTCTACAATGGCCACACTTGTTACAAGTTGATCCTGGCAAAGAATTTAATGGTGCAGCATCATCGCTGATGAAGCAACATAATGTCAAAATCAGACGAGGATATACTGAAATTCACCGTGATCAGGCAATTGTTGAGCGATTTAATCGAACACTTGCTGAGCGGTTATTTGGATATCAGTACGCGAAGGAATTCATTCATGACAAGAGATCACGCGAATGGGTTGCAAGATTACCAAGCGTAATAGCTGCATTAAATAATGAAATAACTCGAACAACCAAGATGAAACCTATTAACGCAATTACCAAAAAACATATACCACAACGACGTGATTTTTCAGCACAACCAATACTGGGCAATGTTACTGTCAGATATTTACATGAACCAGGTGTACTTGAAGGTGGTAAAAAAGAGCGACTGATCCTATCTGGAGCATCACCACACACAAGATATCTGGTATAACTTGATCTACTGGTAGACCAGCAATCTGCAGACTGGATTCAACTGCTCCTCAACGTGGATGCACACGTGAACAATTGCAAGTAATTTCCGCGGACACACAATTACCGCCCAGATCACTTAATTAGCATCCAGACGTCGATTACATTCAAGACAGGTCAGCATCACATTATCTCGTGCATGACCAAGACGATTATCCTTTCTATCTATGGTTAATTGTCTTGTTTTTTCTTGTTGTATCATTGCTGTTTTCATTATTAATTTCATCAGCCATTGACTCATCCAAAACAGTCCTTCGCAGTTGAGATATTCTTCTAACTCTGGACACTGCCAAATAAACTAAGTTTGACCACTCGATTCGATCATCAACGATCCAAACAACTGTATCAGAGATAGTCAGTCCTTGAGATGAGTGTATCGTCATTGCGTATCCTAGCGTCCACGGGGATTTATCAGCGCGCAGTGCATCTTCAACAACATTGATATCAACTGCAACAACAACATTTAATACGAGATTCTTTTTTCTCGGTCTGTCCTGGTATAAAAACATCAATATTTTGCCGTCGCGTATCAACTGGTCGATGACACAACGGCACTGGCAGTGTTGGAAACTTCTCCTGTTGTAACTGAAACAACCGCTGGTCAAGTGTGTCTCTGACTATCTTTCTATTTGCCACTATCAAGTCGTTTGGTCTCCACTTTTGCAGAAATTCGCTCATTGAAGTCTCTGAAATTATTTTACGCATTATTTCACATTGAATTTTATTCGATTGTAGTCTGATTAATTTCTTAAACTCGTTTAATTCTGCATCAAGCGTTCTATAATCATCAGCCACTACTTCGTAGTGGTCAACACAATATTTTAACCACAAATGTGGAGATGGTCCAACAAAAGGTGGTGGCTGGCCATGATCGCCACACATTATCACAGCTGTATTTTTTTAAAATAACCAATCGAGAAAAGTTTTTAATGTTTTTAACGGTACCATACATATTTCGTCCCAAATTATAATCCTTAGAATATATTTCTCTCCCATTCGATCCGGAGTCCATGCGTCACCCTTGTATCTGAAAAACCTGTGATAAGTGCATGAGTTAACCATACGTTGTTTCATCTCTCGCGCGAGTCTGTGAGTAGGTGTTAACACGATCATATCTGAATTCCGAAATAATTCAATCGCTCGAGTCGTCTTACCAGACCCTCCCGGCCCATTGAAATAAACAGTCTTGTGTCTGAATACTGAATCGTACAAAGACGGTGCAATCGACATTTCTGATAATTCTGATTTATAATAACTGTCTTTGATCTCAACATCTGCAGACTCACAATAATCATATACCATTTCCTCTTTTATTCTCCACGAACCCCATGATGCATCATCAGTTGTAAAACGAGTTACCGAATTCAGGTGTTTCTTGTTCATTTAAAACGAATCCGTTGCAACTCTAAATGTAGTGTCAGGGAATCTGTCTATCATCGATAGCAAATTGATGGAAACATAAGCTACCATTGAAGATCTTAAATAGTATACTGGGTTGACTCGCCATTAGCATAACTAACAATTCTGCCTAACTTTTTTTCCGTCGGATAAGAAAACATCTTGCCGATCACAAATTATACCTTTTTCTATTGCATCAGCGACCACAAATTTATACTCGGCGGGATCCATAATCAGTCTTGCGTGATGCCGTGTATGATCATATGCACCACCCTGAGTAAATTTACCAATTATTCTTCTGCCAAGATCCTTCGCCTTTCTTTTCTCTTCGAGGTTGGCGATTAATGTATCGTGATCATCACTTTCGCAGTCAACCAGTTCAGGTGTTGGTAACCAAACTTCACTCTGTACCCGATATGATCTAATTGCCTCACTGACCGTCAACGATACCAGTATTTTATAATCAAGCATATATCGTAACAACACTATTGGTGCCCAGCGCTTTTCACAAAAGTGCCGACCAAACCAGACATAACAAATAACATGAAGACCCTTAGCGAATTCAAATGACACTACACGAGCGAATCCTGTCAGGTCAAAATCGGGTAATGGTCCATTAATGGCCACTCGCGTCATCGAGTTTGTGGGGTGTCCAAATCTTTTAAAGTATCCATAACACCAAACGTCCTGGATAACACGCAACCATATCAACTGATTTTATTTCCTTGTAATTATACTTGATATTCCACAATCCGCCGTGTCCGTATTCACAACAAGTTAATTGTACATCTTCGAGAAACTCACTTCGGGTTGGCTTCCAGGAATTTTTTTCTCTGGCAGCGTGTGCTGCAACTGATAGGACAGTGAAACAATTAGAAATCGGTCAGTATCTTTTGAATATCTCTGAGCAAGTTTTCTCATTGTTTCATGAAGAGATTCTTTACGGTATATTTCACCGTTAACGCGTACAAATTGATCATACTTTTCATTATCTGAACTCGAAAATAACCACACTGACACAGGATCGTTTTTACCTATCTCATTAATAAAATTTAACATGTTTCTTCCAAAGTTCCCCCCTTCGGAATTTTCCGAGGACGGGTAAAATCTTACAGCTCGATCTCGTGGAAATATTGTGACTGCACTGGTCCAAGCGTGAGAGTTATGATCAATGATATTTATTGGAGCTCCTTGCGATTTATATTTCTATTCGTATAATACTTCCCCTGTTATCGTTGCTACGGTTATGGGGAATCTTAGTGCTTTTTCCAACTCGGCAACATTGTTTATTGTAGCTCCGGTATCCTTGACCCGTTCAGCCCATTTGTTTATTTTTTCACGTCGTAACGCCGTTAGACAGTTTCCGCGCATCGCATTTGTAAAATCTTATGTTACTCGTTCAGCTACACAATTCAGTGATGAAAATTTCATTGGAGTAAGATCATTAATGTTGGTTTTGTATCAGATAAATTCCGTAAATGACCGCTGTTGCAGGATACGCTCGCTCATAATATGGTTTATCAATCCCAGTTAACATTCCTGGTTTGGAATCTTTACTTAACACAGCCGTTTTTCCTTTAGCAAGGACAGGGTCACGTTTGTCACGGATAATCCACGTATCGGAATCCGCCTGCACAACAAACTTTATTCTGAAAAGATATTTCTGATTGAGGTAATCGATAATCGTTACGCTCGTGCATCGCTCATTGTAGCGTCCTTGACATCGTCGTCGCGTACAATTTTGAATGTAGACCTCACAAGAAATGCTCCATCATGAGGAAATTCTTTTTTGGCATCCCTGATAATATCAATCAAATCAGTCAGGGCTCGCCTCCGCGAGTCAGGGGATAGTCTGTCAAGATCTAATCTAGAAGCTTTCCAGGGCTTGATTGCAGATAATCTCTCAAACTCCTCCATATTATATTTAAGACAAAAATTTAAATAAGAAATATTATATATATATATATATATATATATATATATATATATATATATATATATATATATATATATATATATATATATATAATGCCTCAAGCCAATCAGTGCAAGTGGTTTAAAGTGGGATATGTAACCCATTGTAATAAATCCTGCAGAAAAGAATTCTGCGGGGAATAATCACAAAGCATTCGAAGAGTGAGTTTAGGACCAATACCGTGCCTGCGATGTGGTATTGGAGTCAGGGGCAAAACATAGCTGTGCGCAAGTCGCGCGGAAAAAGATATCGTGAACTTGAAAGATATTATGATTAAAAATATAATAATGATGCGCTAAAATGTGAGCGCGATTATATAACTAAATTCTCAGGCAAATTTTAAATTAGACAAACGATATTATGGTATAAATGAATCAAGAATTTGTCCAACATCCTACTATTAAAAATTATGAAGCGTCACGTGTTGGCACAATAAGACATTGCAGGTTGAAAACCCCAGTTGGTTTTGATACTAATGCTGGTTATCTCCAATTTACTGTTTAAAAAAAAAAACTAATGCATCGTTTCGTGTTCGAGGTTTTTGTATGGGAAGATCAAAGATGGTCTTGTGATCGATCACATCAGCTGTATAAAAACCGATAATTATTTATCCAATCTGAGAGCTGTCATGCAGAGCAAGAATTGTAAACTTGGAGAAATTGTCTGTAACAATAAGAGAGCCAAGGCAATTTTATCCATAAATTTAGAGACAGGCGAAAAAAAATATATTTTAATCGATGTATGAAGCTGCCAAGTATTTGGATATGTGTGTGTCTTCTATACGAAGAGTCGCAGAAAATATATACAAATCCGCTCGGTCTAAAAAATATAAAAAAGATTGTTCTTCATTATTGTTAGATTGTGTACTTCACTAAAATCCAAGGGTTTTTATATAAATTTCAGCGTTATTTAAGAGAGATAACTCCATTAAGCATATGTCATGCAATTAGTTTTCTCCCTTGACTTTCAGAAGATTGCGTAACCCAGTGGGTAATATATTGTCCCGAAAAAGTAGAACTAAATTCAAGTATTATTTTGCAATATCCAAAAATAACTGAAGTCAAATGGTACGTTATACAGTTAACTGTAACCAATCGACTATTGTATACACACTACAACGGGTAAACGGTTCTCCGTGTTACCTGTACACTGAAGTAGGTATCTCCACTTACTTCCCCTTGACAAAGTCAAGGATTTTATCAATAACCATCAAAACGGGCAGGCGTTATCGTTTATTTACAATAAATACTATCTTTTTCACAGATAATATACATGTTTAATTAAATTCGTTTGATTTCTTCGTTCATCTGCATATTTTCTGCGATTATATTTAAGAAAAAATAAATACAAGGAAACAACAAATTGGCCACGCCCATCGCGTGAGCTATTTTTGAATTTCCAAGTATCAGTCAGTTTATGTACATTAGTGTCCGAATTATATACTGGGGTTTCGAAACTCGTTAAAGTTGCACACCTTCTGCGTCATCACCACGACGCGATGACATTTTGCACCTCGCGGGATTGATTTTGGGGGAGGTGTGCAAACCTGTTGGGTGTAGAATATAACCCCGTATCTGTCTGTGTTGTCCTTAGTATATGGTATCTGTCCATAAGCGTCAAACCTATTAGAATGTCATAAGGCAATCTAGAGGGGGCACGGTAAATAATGTATGTATATATATGTTGTACTGTCCTTACACTATCCGTCAAACCTACTAGAATGTCATAAGACAATCTAGAGGATGCACGGTAAATAGTGTAATAAAAACACCATTTTGGACGTAGTTTTCAAGTACTTACTTGTCGTGTATGAAAACCTTCGCGTGTTGGTACATTATATAATACTCGCTTGATTAATTAGAAATCAGGGTCTGTCAGTAAAAAATAAATTTCTTGCAGATCTCAATATATATATATATATATATATATATATATATATATATATATATATATATATATATATATATCCTTTTTTTTTTGCTTTTTACTGAAAAAGTTGAATTTGCATGATTTTGACTAGTAATTACCTTTCCGAATTAACAACTATGTCGATTTTCATGATTTTGACTAGTAAATACCCTATGAGAATTAGCAAATCAGTCGATGTGCACAAAATATATATAAATATATGTAAATAAAATATAATTACTGTTGCTCGTGCACAAAAATAAAATTATTATACTTGCTTGTGAATTTCAGTCGATTTCCATGATTTTTACTAGTAAATACCCTATCAGAATTAACAAATCGGTTGATTTCCATGATTTTGACTAGTAAATACGCTACCAGAATTGAGAAATTTGACAGATTTTCAGTAAAAAAAAAAATTTCTTATTATTCTGGGCGACAGTAAAAAAAAAAAAAATGTCCACCTTGACTGTCAGGAGAATTATTTTTTTTTACTGTTTTCTTGAATGAGATCCTTAGGATTTCACAAGTAAATTAATATTAATTATTTCATTCCTCAAATCCAGAAGGTGACCTGATTGGTCTGTTAGTTTGAAATGTATTCTTGATAACAGTGGATTATGACACTGCAAATAAACCGGATTGATCGGCTCTTGCACAATCAGAAATCCTGGCGGCTCTTTTGGGGTGAATGAATAAAGAACAAATCCCAAATATGAATTACGAAAATATCAATGATGTAATTTCTGCTATTAAAAAATTAGAAGGAAACGGAATTAATATATCTGATGAATTAAATCCTGAAAAAAATCATGTCTGATTTTGAAACACTGTATGAGGCTAAATGCGAAGGGCGGTATATTTTGCCTGCTCAGCATACGTTTATAAAGAAAATTGAGACGGAGTTATATAAATCACTGGCTGCAATAGAAGAACAGCGACTGGATGAATTTGTCTCTCTCTGCAGTGCAATCGAAAAAATTAGATCAGCATTATCTCAAGAATACGAAGCCAGGAAGGTAATTCATCCTCGTGTAAGACAATTGAAAGAAATCATGTCAGATTGTGAAACGATCGAGAGTTAGACCCCCTTGAATACTTGGAAATGAAGTCAAGTACGTGGAAATGAAATTGAAAGTAAAAAATAATATTTTATTAACCAACATCAATCTGATGAGTTAGATAAAAACATTTTACCTGTATCAATCTTATGAGTTATTATTTTTTTACTTGTATCATGAGTTAAATAATATTTCCTAAAGCCGATCAAATTTAATGCAGGAATGTGCATAATTTAAAATCTGGTCTTTGTCACATGTGATCATAGAAATACGTTTTTGCCGCAGTTCATCTAACTGTCCCTGCGTTAATAAAAAGTCTTCATTACCGAATACATCAATAACTAAATCAATTGTGTTGACCAGGGACTGCATAAACGCCTCTTTGATGTAGTTTTCAAGTGCTTGTTTGTCGTGTATGAAAACGTTCACATGTTGGTACATTATATAATACACGCTTGATTAATTAGAAATCAGGGTCTGTCAGTAAAAAATAAATTTCTTGCAGATTTCAATAAATATTTTTTTTCCTTTTTATTGAAAACGTTGAATTCGCATGATTTTGACTAGTAAACACCATATCAGAATTAGCAAATCGGACGATTTTCATGATTTTGGCTAGCTGAGTACCCTTCAGAATTAGCAAATCAGTCGATGTGCATGAGTTTGACTAGTAATTACCTTTCCGAATTGAGAAATTTGACAGATTTTTAGTATAAAAAAAATTCTTATAATTCTGAGCGACAGTAAAATAATATCCACTTTGACTGTCAGGAGAATTATTTTTTTTAATACTATTTTCTTGAATGAGATCCTTGAAAATCGTAGATTTTTAGGATTTCACAAGTAAATTAATATGTAATGTTTCATTTCTTACATCCAGAAGGTGGCCTGATTGGTCTCTTAGTTTGAAATGTATTCTTGATAACAGTGGACTATAACACCGCAAATAGACCGGATTGATCGGCTGTTGCACAATCAGATATCCAGGTGGTATATCTTTCGGGGTGAATGAATAAAGAACAAATCCTTGCTGGGCTTGATTTGATACTGTCGTGTCCGTGCCGTAGTTGCCATCAATGACATCAAACACAAGACTGACCGCGACCACAGGGGTTATATTTACGATTTCCGGAGACACATGTCGGCCTGTCCCTTCGGTGTCATTGTTGTGTCGGAGAATAGTTGCCGGTGGTAGTGTTTTTTTTTCCACGCAGCAAGTATGTCAGGAAAGAATTCATCGATGATATCATTGACTGATTTTTTTTAGTTCGTCTGCGTTATACCCCGGAAATTTAAAAATCGGCAATTTAGCTTCTGTTAGCGAATATGTAATTAAAAATGCTCTGTATCGTTCTTGTAGGCGAAGATGGGGTTAATTGTTGGTCGAATTATTGCCTCGATCGCTCGCCGGTGAAAATAGTCCATGTCGGATACAAGCCGATTTAATATTTCTACGCGTTTAATGATTTCACCATCTGAACTTGTTGTATCGTAAAGATGTTCATGAAAACCCTGGCGTAGTTTTTCTTATTGTGTTTTGCATTCTTGATTAATAATTTTAAAATATTCAATAAGTCTATTTAAATCAAACCTAGTACCTCTTCCTACTGTGAGAGATTTCTCAGAAGTAAAAAGCCATTCCATATTATCCTTGCTGTAAAATCTAAATATATCAACCAACTTTGATAGTTTTATGTTAAATAAATTATCTGTATACGATGGTGCAATTCCGTGGTATGAAGTCTTATCCGGGACATAATCAGAACTTTTTCGGTTCTGGTGGTATTGGTGGTGCCTCCGGTGGTATTTCAGGCCATCCTAACACTGTGCTGATCGAACTCTGATATATATCCACGGCGTAGTCGGGGGTGCTTATCTCAATTGCAGAAGACAGTGTTGGTTCATGAACAGTTATTGTTATTTTGGATTTTTTCCTTTGATATTTTTTATTCGACGTTGTAATTCCTCATTTATTTCTTCGATTTTATTAGACCCGGTTGGTATTCCAATGACGTTCCAGTCACCTGGTTGGTTTTTATGTGCAAACACAAACGAATTATTTGCTGGTAATCCACTAAATGATTTTGATCTGATACTGGGCCAACTGTGATATACTCGTAATTGTGCTGGTACGATTTCTTTCACCGGAATCGCAGTTGGAAAATTAATACTACATTCTGGTTTAGTCCAGCTTACTGTTATCATTGAAGTTGTTTTGGGTTTGTATTTTCGGCTATATGTTGAAGTAATTCTGTCATTATTGTTTGTCGTTGTTTTTAAATGGTGAGACTCCGACTGCTTGCAGTCTTCGTATATCTTAAATATTAGCACGAATTCGGAATCTGATATTGTTTCTTCGTTGAGGCTTGATAATATCAACGACGACAATTTTGAGTATGCTGCTGTTGCTGTGTCTAGTTGTATGACGTAATCGTGCAATTTTGTGCTCGTGCATGAGGATAATTTTTTTTCCCGATTATATTAAAAACACCTGCGATTGCCGTTGATGATGAAACGCATATTGTTACTGCGATGGCGGTTGTTACTGGCGTTAGCGCTGATAATACTACTCCGGTGGATGCAACTAACACGGATACTGAGTATATTATAGCATCCAGGATGACTGCTCGTCGTTTATATTTCTCTACTTTTGTTGTTTATTTGTCAATGAGGGTTTTTAACTCCGACTGCCATTCGCGTACTTGATCGTATCTATATTGCTGCGCATCTAATGTTGTTGTTGACGCTGTCAATGCCATTTATTATCTTACGCAGTAACCAATTGAGGTGTTTCAGCTACAAATTCCAAACACCACCTGTAAGATGTTGCGGTTAATTTCTTATCGGGTGCTTCCAGTATCAACTCTTCTTCGGTTCCCTTGTTTAATGTGATAGTAACAACCCCGGAAAACCTGCCGGTGGAATGTTGCCAGGCATATGTTGTGAAAATCTCAAATTTTGCAGCACTGAACACAGAAATCCTATACACTCCAGTGGCTGTTGCGGTGTATTTGATAGTAATATTTTGTTTAGACCATGTTGCAAATCGGGATGATACCTTTTTTACTATGTTGGTAATATGCCCGGGAGTAACTCCAGGTGGGATTTTAATCAAACTGGTTTTATTAACGATCTGAGGAATCCCACTTACGATATCTTGCTGTGTTTGTTTGATCGTGTCAATGTTGGTTTTGATATCAGAAAGTTTTATGTCAATGGTGAGAGGAGTACCAAAGAATTATTCTGATGTTTCATTAATTTTTCTAAAGTTTCTGCGAAGATTTGCAAACGCGTTTACGTAAACGTCAAACTCATTCCGCAATGTGGATATTTTATAGTCAATGGCGCCGTAGTTAACGTGAACATATTTTTTCGTTGCGGCATCTTCGTCGGATGCTGGATCTCTTAAAACCACTATTTTGTTCCCGTTCATGTTGAGTTCACCTGTCATTGTGTCGCCGGTATTTTTTAGGCGATTAGTCACACTTGCTGCGATTTGATCTCTGATGGTTGTAATCGATATACTTGAGTCTCTGATTTTTCCGCTGTCAGTAAACACGGGGATGTTATCCGGGGTAGCTCCAAGAACCCTGCAAACTACGTCATTCCATTTGATATTGCTGGTTTTTAGTTTTCCGTGACAGTCTTAAAAATTACCAACCTCATCTGGGTCTATTCCGGATAACGCTAAAAGATTGTCAATTTCATCTTTGGTCGCATATATTGATAAATCTATATCGAGTTTTTTACTCTTTGTTTCGATGAGAGATCTTCCCTAAATATCAACCATTATTCCTTAGGGATTGTTTAAAATGTTAAATCGGCCCGAGGTACACTCGTTCACGACTTTGTGGGGGGGGGAGGGTTGGTTGATTTTAATAACGCGTCAAGTACATTAATTACTTCACGGCCACATATTGGTGGATCAGTTAGTGTTTGTGTTGGTAGCGTTGAATACCAGACTGGAATGGGAGCGAAAGTACTTTGTACTGGAGTACTTCGTACTCTATGTGCGTATTTTAGAAAATTCAACTGGCGGTGCTAACCCATACGAATCGAAATAGATAATTCCACGTGGATCGATTGCGTAAGTAACCCAGTGAGTTCCTGGACCATTGCTGTTATCGAGATTAATAATTCCAGTTTCTGGATTATTCGATTGTCTCAGAAACTGATCTCGCATAAAAACACCTCAGATTTTTTTTTATTTTTAATTGTTTAGCAGCTTCAAGCAAATCAAAATTTGACATCGGTGTAAAACCGTTGGTTTTTAACGGTGTTTGGAGTACCATGAAGGCGGAGTTCCTGGAAGTCTTAGACCCTTTCCGTACCATGACGGTGGAGTTCCTGGAAGTCTTAGACCCGCCCCTTTTTTTTTGTATCCCTTCCCAGTTGCTTTCTTTAATGCCATTCCAGCAGCTGTTCCAACAGCACCTAACGCGGTGCTTTTGCGACCGCTGGGGCAACAGCAGCTATCATATCTGGTATTGCTGCGGCAAGTGGAAATATACCACCAGTTTTAATCATATCCTTGATGGCTTTTGGAGCGAAATCAAGTTAACTCCTCTTTTTGTTTGCTTCGCTTTATTGAAATGTTTGAGTTGGGTTTTAGTTAGCGATAACTTGTTTGGGCCACCATTATCAATTTGATCTTGTTTTAGTGTTATCGTTGCCCCACATGCGCTCGCGCTTTTCGATTGTAATTTTTTCGCCTGACTGGGAGTCAGAGTGACATTAACGTGACTGTATGACATTGTTATAATTAACGCGATTGATCTAATTGTCTACATGTTTTCCACAGGAGCATCAAGAACTCTCATTCGGCCACTAATATCTTCAAGTAACATTGACGCTGAGTATGACCGCAATTGCTCTGTAACCAGGATCAACACCACCAGCTGGCGGCTCATTAACATGAGCTCGGAAGTGTATATTAACGACAGATTGCTTGGATAAATCAAGATGCTCCAGCGAAAAGTAATAAATCTGGTACAGCTTTGTAAAATCAAGCTGTGATATTAACGTCCCAGTATCTATATTTATGTTACGCGCCAGGGATGTCAGACAGCGATGATATGCGCGCGCTACATGATTATCTGCAAATTTTAATGATATATCATCGGATGGTTCTTGTTGTCCGTTTATCCTCAACGATACATCGGTAACATCAAATTTGTCAAATATCATATGAGATTGTTTCTGGTTATTCAACAGGGCTTTATCTTGAAGCGCAATAAAAATATGTCGTGGCGCAGAAACACCCTACTGTGATGCTATATGCCAAGTAAATAAACCTTTGACGGAACTTTGACTGGCGTCTTAGTCACTGTTAACCACGATAGCAATGATTTACCACCTTGATTCATAAAAGAAAGTAATCGCGTCTCTTCCGTGACCGACGGACTTAATACCGGCATCCACAGTGAAAGTTTTGTTATGTTTATTCTGCCAGCATGAGCATCATCAGTACCAGGATTATCATTAACAACACCAGCTCCTCTCCAGATCGCAACATTGTCATCATTTTTTCTAAAAAGCACAACTGTGTGTCTACCTCCAAAGATGACATTTCTAACATCTCTGCAAAATCCGAAGATGTGAGTTTGTGGAATCGCGCACGAAAAACGGTTTTTCTTGTCTGAATCTAACATTGACCGGCGTGTTACAAATTCTAAGTTGTGAGTCTTGCTGGTACTAATAATTACTGCCTCCACATCTGTATCACCATCAGCAGAGGATTTGTTTTGGTTTTCTTATAACATATGAAATATGATTGACGTGGTCGGAAACATCTTTAGCAAACATCATCGATGGCCCGGATGATCTTGTAAAGTCGTCAGAATATATATTGCTACACCAATTATTGTTGTAGCAACATCAACATCATTCTGGATGGATTCGATATTTTTCCATCAATCATGTAGGTGGCGCTACTAAACAATGCCGTAATTCCATTATTGACAAAACCAACTCGGTGATTGGCACGGTAGTTACCACCACCCACCTTTACAAGTTCACCTTCTACTTCAGTAAACGCCTCACAAGGCAGAAAATATCTACTTGTATCATAAACTTGAAGTTCTATACGTTCTGGTTGTTTTGCATCATAGGAATAAAATTGATAATCACGCACTGAGATATCTCGCTGGACCGGCTCACCTATGTTAAATGCTGGGTCGGATATACGTTTGAACATTTTATACAATTGCCTATTTTTCAAATAGTGATTATCGTCGTCGCACACGAAGTCCACGTCCTGCTATTAAATTCGCTGTTATATTTCTTTGTGCGTCATCATATTCTTGATCTATCAACGCTGCCAGTTTTTGATTTGCAGCTTGATTTATTACCTTACTGACATCCGCGAGCATGATTTCAATGCTTGGTAATTTCACTGGTGGTGATTTTCGTCGCATTAATCGTGCTAGTCTTTCTTTGATTACCGAGAGCGCCTTACCAGCAGCACTAACAGTTGTGTCAGGAGCTTTTTCACCAACAACATTAATGGCTTTCATCGATAATTGTTTTGCAAGAGGACCAACTTTTGGTGCTAAGCTCGCAAATAACCCCTGAACCAGGTCGCCGAGTCCGTCTCCGTAGGTTGCTCTATAAATTGGTAATCGTGAGTTTACTACTCTGACCTGCATAGGCGTATAATGTTTGTTGTATATGACCATGTTATGTTATTTGCTACTGTTTAATCGGTATAATCATCAACGAGTTCATCAACGAGTTCTCGGTAAATACTAGCATCCACGACACCGCCTTGAAATAATCGCCGACAGATATCAGCTGCTCCATTAATTATTTCTGGTGAGTTATTTCCAGCTCGTTTTCCTCCTATGAGAACTTCTAACCGCGAAACATCATTGAAAATATTATCAGGGCAGGGAATAAAACCAATCCCCAAACCACTGCAAGTAGCACCGAGGCTAAAATCTTCTAAAATATCTTTCGTTTTTTGTTTAATAGCATCTTTGACCTTTTTTCAAAAATTCGTGAATCCGAGACGTTTTTCGTTAACAGGACCGTTTTTAGCGCAAAAATATACCAAAGCAGGCCATTTATCAGGCGATATCTGGTTAGCACGCCCACGTTTTAAAAACTTTCTCCGGTTATTATAATCATGCGCAGCATAATCGACTAATTCATTATCTGCGGCCTTGAAAAGACGCTCACTAACGTTTTTAGTAAAAAAACTCTGTAGGCATTGATTCAAAATCAGAATATTCGGATCGAGGTTTAGGTTGAAGTTTTTATTTTCTTTGTTGCAGTGACGGCGGCAGTGAGAGGGAGAGATCTTCCTCCTGTTTTTTTTTTTTTTTTTTTTTTTCTTGCTTCGTTCTTCTTTTTCTTCAGGTATGGGGAAGGCGGAACAGTAATAGAAGATTTTTTTTTGTTTTAGCAGTCGTTCTTCTTCTTGTTTTTGTTTTCTTGTTCCTGCATCATTTTATCATAGTCGCCTACTCCTGATAAATATGTCCGATAAGACAATTCTTTTGTGTTTATTCGACCAATATTGCGGTTTATTGTATACGCCCAATCAATTCAATCATTATAACCTGTAGTTTTAACATATCTGGGCTTTTAAAATGTTTTCTTGAATCATAACAACCAGCAGCAAACATACCAAACTCGATTATTTTATCAGGTGTTTGTATTGGAAATTTTTTATTGTTGCTATACCTTCTTCAGTAAATTTCTCCCCAAAATCGATTCCCTTTTTTTCCCTTTTTTGGTTCTTCACAAACAGCACCTTCAGGTTGAGGTTGTGCGGCAGCTATTTGTTCAGCAGGTTCTTTTCATACTTGAATAAGACTTTCTTGTTTTTCCCCCGGTTCTCTTTTAGGCCCTCTAATGGCAGTTAAAACCTCTTCAGTAACCGCAGTAACGGGTTTAAATAACAGTTCCGTTTCCACTGGGTATTCAACCTGTGCCTCTTGACGCGATTGAACGTATTTTTTTTTTTGAACTCATCTTTTACAGGGATATACTTCTTAAGTGCTTCTTCTCGCTCTCTAGCTAGTCTAGCTGTGTAAGATTCCGAATGCACCATTATTTGGTATAGTAATTTTTAATTCATAGCAGCGGGGGGGAGGGGGGGCTGTGACGACAACGAGTTGGTTCATTTTTTGTAATCGAAGCCCATTAATGGGTTTTTTAACCAGAAACCACATTTGGACTAACTCAGGAGGACCTCTCAAAGAGGCTAATCTCTATGAGAGTTCCTTTTGAAACGTAGTCGACGTTATTTCTAGTTGAAATCCCTCCTTGTGGAGACTATTTCGGCATTTGGAACCTTCTAAAAGTTGTATGGTTCACACCCCCTGCTGCTCCCCTTGTAAGATTCCGTTGAGAAATGTAAAGAGCTCACAGTCATGTGTGGTGTTACTTTGAAATCGACTCGCTTCTCATAATGTATCCATACTTTCTGTATGCATGTATCTTTTCAAGAAAAAAAATTGTCCATAGCTTTTTATTATTGTGCTATTACATCCGTAAGCAACGCAAAACAGTATTGTCTGTTACTCTGGCAACTGCCAGGAGAAATGCTGGAGTAGCTACAATGAAGTCACATCACGAAAGTAGCCGAATAGGCGCGGACATTTTGCATAGGAGGTCACGGAAATTCTACTCCTAGAAAATATGCCAATGTTTAAATATGATACTTCAGAATACGGTTTTCTTCTGTAGTACTTTTATTATTATCATTCTTTATTTCCATTGATTTTTGGTCTATTTTAAGCCTTTGATTTGTATCTCATTTGGTATTCGTTCTTTCATCAGCAACAATTCTACTTATAAAATACCCCAAGTTATACATATATATCCATTACTTCCACGCCGATCTCAAACTGTGTCCATTTAGGAAGTGTGTGAAAACGACGATTACTTTTCTTTTACTAGAGAGCTTACATTAAATAAACACATAAGAAATACAATATTCAACATGATAATTAATTTTGCTCAAGCAATAATTGAGTTTTTGTTATCATTTGGAATGAATGTCATATGTGACTTACTTCTGCATTTTAGGTTGTTACTGTTTAGTTGGTTCTTGAAATTGCTGTTCGATGATACCACCAAGACGGCATGAAAATGATATCCAACAAATATGACGAAAGTGCAGTAAACACGTTATTAGATCACTAATTGGTAAAATGTCCTCAAAGATGTAAAGAACTTTTATTCAATTTTTCTTGAATTATGAAGAATATAGTACTAATTGGTATTAATAATTTGTCTTGTACATTGAATAGTAGTATAATGTAAAATATATGTAATATATAAGTGTAGTTTCATATGAGTTGTTGTGGACTCAAATGCAAGGTCAGATTTGTGGTATATTAACAACGTTGTAAGCCATGCACCATTTTTGATCTCATACATGATTTGGTGCGGCATGCTGATATTTGATCTGCAAGTACTACTTTAATGAAAAGTCATCTTGATCTTTTGAACAAACTGGTAAAACGTTTAGCTTTTAAGTATCAAATAAATAAATGTGTGGAATAGTTATGATGATTACCGACATCACCTTCGTCCTTGTCATCATCATCATCACCGTATAATAAGTCAACAAATTCTAAGGCATTTTTCCATAACTGTTTATTATTAACAAACAAAAAGGCCTTGAACGGTTATATCGAGGACAATTAATTGGCGCAAGTTAAACCACCTGGATCCTCATCCTGCCCGGTTTGGTAAGGTTCGAACCGAAGTCTTTGAGAGGAGGAGCAGGCTAACAAAACAACTTCTCCCATTTCGATTCAAACACCTAGAACGTTTGGGACACACCTTGCTTCAATGCACCACTGAAAAAAAAGGAATATATATCTATAAAGATAGATAAATAAATGAATACATACATAGATACATACATACATTCGTCTTATCCTTTGTTAGAAAATCAAGTATTGTTATTTGTATAATGAGCTTTAATGACTTAAGAAACCAGTTGTGTCGTGTGATGATGATATTCTTTTATTCCTCCATTTTCTGAAGATTTTAAGACAAAAAAGAAATGCATTTAAATACATAGAATCACAAAAATAGTAGATTCGTTACTTATTGAATTATTTCCAATAGCAAACGAATAAATAAATTAAAATCATTACTAATCTAGATAGAGATATATATACGATAAAACATTTGAAAATGTATCCTCACAACAAAAATAGTTTCCTACTCTCTTTGCAATCCAGTACAAGTATTTCTTTCCTTATATTTTGAGTGAGTTCTCTATTGAATCGAATATATAATATCCTTTATCTTAATGAAATACTTGGTAGATAGTCTGATCATATTTAACCATGCCTCAAATTCTAAACGTTCTGATATATCATTTAAACCACCAAGTAGTATAATCAGTATAACATCATCGATCTGATCACAGAAATCACGGTAAATCACTGGAGGCATATACGAAAATAGACTTTCCATCAAGTGGTTTCTGTCGTCTGAGGTTAAGGCACAATTCATCGAAATGTGCAAAATACGGTCATGACTCATTTTGCCACATAGGGGACACAGTCCAGGTCTTGCTTGCATTCCTCCAATACGAATTAATGTCCCATATTCAATTTTTCTGCTTGAGTCAGTGTAAGCTATTTTCCATAGATGATGCATTTTTAATCCTGGATTAATTTTTAAAAATCTACCAAATCCCTCTGATGGATTTCTGATACTCATTTCATGTTTTCTCTCCTCTAATATCTGTATTCTTGTCCCAATTAAGTTTTTCCATGTTATTTTGTCTGGAAATTTTCCAGTGAAAATAAAGTCGTTGAGATAGTCTTCTAAATCATACTTTTTTAGTACAGTATTTACATCATATATAAAAGAGTTGTAGCTATGTTGGGGGTCAAAAATAAAATTTCCAACAGCCCAGAGGAAAACCTTTTTAGCCGTTAAATTTGCTGATGTTCTACACATGCGACCAAGGAATACGAGTTTTTGCTTATCTATGCGAGCTTCCATTGATATCATCCCCAAGCACGATGTCGTAGATCCAGTAGGCGATCTTTGAGGGAAACCTTGTACTCTCCGGGCGAAATATCGTTGTATTTTCTCCATTGATTCAATGCCCTGATATGACATATTAAACCAGAGTTCTGAGCCATACAAAGCAGATGGCAATATAACTCTTTCCCAGACTTTCACAGAGACTATAGGATTCATTCCATTTGCATTTAATCCAGTTGAGTATAGTGAGTTTGTTACACGTTTAGCTTTATCGTAGGAATAGATTATACGATCATTAGTTTTCATTGATTGCGAAAAGGTAACTCCTGCATATTTCACTTTTTTTGCTCTAGGAATATTCTGTGATCCCAGAGTAATTCCATTTGATGAGTACACTTCCTTTCTTTTACTAAATATCATCCAATTACTCTTGTTAGAGTTATATTTCAATTTCCACTTCTGTGCATACTGATAAGCTGTATTCACGAGTATTTGCAATCCATTCAGCGTAGAGCTTAGTAGAGTAGTGTCGTCTGCCAAAAGCATGCCAGGTATGTTCATCTGATTCACTGTTATCCCGCAATTAGTCATTACTAGCTCATTCAATAGGTCATTTATGTACACGAGAAATAAAAAAGCCGACATTACACGCCCTTGACCAACGCCTCTCCGTAATGGAAATGTGTTAGATATACATCCTCTACACGCTACACAGGCACTTGACTGTGTGTAGGAATGGGCGATTATTCTCCATATTTTTGCATTAATTCCTAATATTTTTAGTTTTTTTAATAGTCCACAATGCCACAGTCTATCGAATGCCTTTTCGTTATCCAGAAAAACAGCATATACATTAGAGTTATGATTATTAAAGTACATCAAACATTCTTGAAGAGTAAAAGCAGCGGAGATAGATCCAGCCTCCTTACGAAATCCAAATTGATAAGGATGTGGAAAGCTTATTTTGTCTAAATACTTTTGAATTCTAGTCATCAATATTTTTTCAAACAATTTTCCCAGACAAGATGTCAATGTTATACCACGATAATTCACTGGATCCTTTTTATCTTTACCATTTTGTTTGTATATCGGTATAATCATCCCACATCTATATACATTAGGCAAATACTCATACTGGATCATGTAATTAAAAAGGGCAGTTAAATGTCTGATTAAATATTTTCCACCATACTTTAAGTGTTCATTCGATATGCAATCAATGCCTGGTGATTTTTTTGTTTTTAGAGACTTGATATGCTGCAACACTTCTTCCTCTGTAATATTATTACATTTTATGTTATCATTCTCTAGTTTGCTTTCTTCGTACATATTCTTCATTCTGACACAATCATTATGTTCCTCATCTGTTGTACCACTTAATTCAGAAAAATATAGTTTCCATAGATTGACACATTCATCCAAAGTATTAGATTCTACTCCTCGAAATGCAATATTACCAATGTCCGATTTATCTTTTCTATTTTCCCGTATGACTGCATAGAATTCGTCTATTCCCATTTCTTCACTCTTTTCTATCTCTTCAAATATACACTCTTTATATACCTTTTTCTCTTGCCTATGTTTCTTTCTAAACTTTCTTTTCGCGTCCTTGTATCTTCTTTTGATGCTACACTCTGTGCTTCTATTTATTCCTGCTTTGATCCATTCTCCGCGCGCTTTTCTCATATTCTGATGTAAATTTTCAAGCCCACTTTTCTTCCAATATGGTTTCAAGTGCGATTTGAATTCGGACTTTGGAATATATCTGTCTGATGCAGTTATTACACTCTTAGTTATCAATTCATTATACTTCTCTATATCTTCTACCTTTTTACACTCATAGGTGAAATTCAAGAATGCACTAACATCAGATTTATACATGCTCATTTCTAATGGATTTGCCAAGTTCCATTTCATTCTTGGAGATACACATGTCTTTTGATTTTCCTTCAGTATATCTTTTGCAAGTGCCGCTGTAATAGGTAGGTGATCCGATATTGAGAAATCGATTTTGTCATTTACTATGTGTCTTTTTACAGCACCTCTAATTATTTCAGGTATTAATATATAATCAAGTGTGGACGTTCGTGACATGTCTTTTGATCTATACGTGATGTAATGTTCATGTGGTTTTATCACCAGCGTAGCAACTATGTTTCTCTGTTCTATTCTTTTTTTGAGAGCAAGATCTCTTCTTGATGGATTTTTACACACAAGATCTGCATTCATGTCGCCCGTAATTATGCATATATTTTCAGCAGAATACCTATCATACACATCAAAAACATTTTCACAAAATTTGTCATATGCATCATCAGTTCTAGTTGTCGAGGGAAAGTAGGTTGCAATCAAAATTATAGGTTCCAAGTCTCTCACTAAGATTTTCACCGCCATAATATTTGGGAACTCATTTTGTAAGGTGCTTGCTTTGCATAGTGATGATCTATAAAATACGGCAACCCCGCCACTACCTCTATAGCATTGTTGTATCTCTTCAGTAGGTAGCGCAACTACTTTGAAATCATCATGTAATTTATCTAAATACGTTAGATTCTTTGTACAAAGCCAATGTTCAGTGATAACAAATATATCTGTGTCTGGTAACAATTCAATTAGTTTCTGCGTGCTAGACATTATACCACGTACATTCCATGTTGAAATAATGATCATAATTATAATTAAGAAGCAATTACTAGCCATATGGTTATGCTCATTAGGAATATATTTTGTAATTCTCATGCGTTTCATCAAGTAAGTAGCCTTCTCTCCATTTTCTGTTTGTTATCCATTCCCTACATTTTATTCCAGAACTCCAAAATGATTCATTATTCATCATCAGTTCAAAATCTTTATCCAGTACATTTAGTCGAAATGTATATATATTTGATCCATCCCAATGGGGTCGTTCCTTTATGAGGCGGACGAATGTTACTGTCACACCTTCCTCCTTGCACTGAGTTGCAATAGCTGTCCTTACTACATCTATATTTTTTCTCGATTTGACATTTGATAGCAGAATGCGTCTTATTTTGTTTCTTACAACTGGTTCAAACACATCCGGTTCTATATTCCTTTGATTGGGTCTGGTAATAATTGTCTCAATATGTCTATACGATGTATCTTCCTTTTTTTGTCTCTCCTCGTCATTCGGAATCATTCTTTGATCATTTGGTGATTTGTTGTGCCCTATTTGATCTTTATTTATGTTTTCATTTATATTTATGTTAGCTCTATCTTCATATCTTAATTTCTTTTGCTGATTGTAGGTTGATGTACTTGCATTGTGAGATGTTATTTCTGTGCGCTGATTTTGATTCACATTTTCCGTTATGTTAGTCCGATCATTCCGTGAAAGTGGCGGGAAATCTTTCAATGTAAACATAGCGGGACCATTGCTAGGCAAATTTGCTGGAAGAGCTCTAGCAGGCTCTTTATGTATTTCTTTTTGTCCATGTACTACATTTTCTTGATCAATAGATGGAGAGATAACATGTCTACTCTCCTTGTATGCTGATAGTTCATGATTTCCATGATTTTCTTTCATTTGCAAGTCTACGTTTCTATCACTTCCTTTGTTAGACTGATTGAATAAAAGTTTGTGTCTTGTACAAATTGTGTCTAACTTTCCCTCAATACAGTTAATCTTTTTCATGATCACATCTAGATGTTGATGTACATGAGAAGATAATTCTTTAATCTCATTTTCCCGGGTTGCCATTGATGACATCTGGAAATACATTCCTCTATTATCATTGATTAGTTTTTCTTCCTTTAATTTCAGTTGTTCTATATGAGAGTTCGCCTCTTTGAGTTTCTTCGTAGTTTCCACTAAGTCTGACTTTAAGTTTAGGATCTCATTTTCTGTCCGTGTGATAATATCACCCAACTGGTTTTCCAATCTGGAGAATTTTTCTTCAAACTTATCATTCATTATCGCTATCTGCGCAAATATTGTGCTCATTCTATCAGCATCTTCATCAGTTCTTTGTAAGGCGCTATCATTGACCGGAGCTTTCGGACTTTGTGATATACAATCACTGCGAATTGAGTTTATACGCTGGGATGATCTTGTTTCAGAATTATGTTTCAATGCCCATTTAGATATACATGCTTTCATGTCACTGTAATTATTTTCTCCTTCAATGAAATGGAATATAATATAAATATCTTCCGATAGCTTATCCTCCACAGGAGCACTATTTGTTCGAGGTAAACGTTCTACTAATCGACCATCAGGACAATCATATCTCTTCCTTTTTGCTAGATCAAAGAGAGCTTGCCTAGAATCCCTGAGACCTTTGACATCAAGTGTTGATTTCAATCTTTTTTTGAAGGCACTTCTATTAAGAGTTCCAAATTTGGTTTTGATTTGCATGTATATGCCTTCATTAATTTCGTCTACATCTGAATCTTGTTCTGCTTGCGATGTCTGTGAGACAAATAGAGCATCATCATTGGTATCATCTTTGGTATCAGCATCAGTGACATTTTCAATGTTTCTCAGATTTCCCTTCGGTTTCCCCATATCATCCATCTCTGATAAGTTTAAATCCGGCCTTGAATTGGTGTTGTCCTCATTTTCATTATCTAACATGTCTTGAGCAACATCAAAACTATTTTGAGACTTTCTCTCAATGTCCACATCATCTATAATATCCTGCTGAGAGAGCATTTTTGTTCTTTTCTAATGAAAATCTCCCAAAACATTCAAGTATTTATTTATTTATTTATTTTGTTTTTATTTATTGTTGGTAGTATATTTTCATTTCAGCCATATTGTCAACTTTTATCTAACTTTCTCATGCAATATAGATTCTGAAAGAGCTCACACTCTTTAGATGAACATGAGTTAGCAGTTATCAAGAGAGCCTATACCAAGTCATGATGAGCATCATCAGTACCAGGATTATCATTAACAACACCAGCTCCTCTCCAGATCGCAACATTGTCATCATTTTTTCTAAAAAGCACAACTGTGTGTCTACCTCCAAAGATGACATTTCTAACATCTCTGCAAAATCCGAAGATGTGAGTTTGTGGAATCGCGCACGAAAAACGGTTTTTCTTGTCTGAATCTAACATTGACCGGCGTGTTACAAATTCTAAGTTGTGAGTCTTGCTGGTACTAATAATTACTGCCTCCACATCTGTATCACCATCAGCAGAGGATTTGTTTTGGTTTTCTTATAACATATGAAATATGATTGACGTGGTCGGAAACATCTTTAGCAAACATCATCGATGGCCCGGATGATCTTGTAAAGTCGTCAGAATATATATTGCTACACCAATTATTGTTGTAGCAACATCAACATCATTCTGGATGGATTCGATATTTTTCCATCAATCATGTAGGTGGCGCTACTAAACAATGCCGTAATTCCATTATTGACAAAACCAACTCGGTGATTGGCACGGTAGTTACCACCACCCACCTTTACAAGTTCACCTTCTACTTCAGTAAACGCCTCACAAGGCAGAAAATATCTACTTGTATCATAAACTTGAAGTTCTATACGTTCTGGTTGTTTTGCATCATAGGAATAAAATTGATAATCACGCACTGAGATATCTCGCTGGACCGGCTCACCTATGTTAAATGCTGGGTCGGATATACGTTTGAACATTTTATACAATTGCCTATTTTTCAAATAGTGATTATCGTCGTCGCACACGAAGTCCACGTCCTGCTATTAAATTCGCTGTTATATTTCTTTGTGCGTCATCATATTCTTGATCTATCAACGCTGCCAGTTTTTGATTTGCAGCTTGATTTATTACCTTACTGACATCCGCGAGCATGATTTCAATGCTTGGTAATTTCACTGGTGGTGATTTTCGTCGCATTAATCGTGCTAGTCTTTCTTTGATTACCGAGAGCGCCTTACCAGCAGCACTAACAGTTGTGTCAGGAGCTTTTTCACCAACAACATTAATGGCTTTCATCGATAATTGTTTTGCAAGAGGACCAACTTTTGGTGCTAAGCTCGCAAATAACCCCTGAACCAGGTCGCCGAGTCCGTCTCCGTAGGTTGCTCTATAAATTGGTAATCGTGAGTTTACTACTCTGACCTGCATAGGCGTATAATGTTTGTTGTATATGACCATGTTATGTTATTTGCTACTGTTTAATCGGTATAATCATCAACGAGTTCATCAACGAGTTCTCGGTAAATACTAGCATCCACGACACCGCCTTGAAATAATCGCCGACAGATATCAGCTGCTCCATTAATTATTTCTGGTGAGTTATTTCCAGCTCGTTTTCCTCCTATGAGAACTTCTAACCGCGAAACATCATTGAAAATATTATCAGGGCAGGGAATAAAACCAATCCCCAAACCACTGCAAGTAGCACCGAGGCTAAAATCTTCTAAAATATCTTTCGTTTTTTGTTTAATAGCATCTTTGACCTTTTTTCAAAAATTCGTGAATCCGAGACGTTTTTCGTTAACAGGACCGTTTTTAGCGCAAAAATATACCAAAGCAGGCCATTTATCAGGCGATATCTGGTTAGCACGCCCACGTTTTAAAAACTTTCTCCGGTTATTATAATCATGCGCAGCATAATCGACTAATTCATTATCTGCGGCCTTGAAAAGACGCTCACTAACGTTTTTAGTAAAAAAACTCTGTAGGCATTGATTCAAAATCAGAATATTCGGATCGAGGTTTAGGTTGAAGTTTTTATTTTCTTTGTTGCAGTGACGGCGGCAGTGAGAGGGAGAGATCTTCCTCCTGTTTTTTTTTTTTTTTTTTTTTTTTCTTGCTTCGTTCTTCTTTTTCTTCAGGTATGGGGAAGGCGGAACAGTAATAGAAGATTTTTTTTTGTTTTAGCAGTCGTTCTTCTTCTTGTTTTTGTTTTCTTGTTCCTGCATCATTTTATCATAGTCGCCTACTCCTGATAAATATGTCCGATAAGACAATTCTTTTGTGTTTATTCGACCAATATTGCGGTTTATTGTATACGCCCAATCAATTCAATCATTATAACCTGTAGTTTTAACATATCTGGGCTTTTAAAATGTTTTCTTGAATCATAACAACCAGCAGCAAACATACCAAACTCGATTATTTTATCAGGTGTTTGTATTGGAAATTTTTTATTGTTGCTATACCTTCTTCAGTAAATTTCTCCCCAAAATCGATTCCCTTTTTTTCCCTTTTTTGGTTCTTCACAAACAGCACCTTCAGGTTGAGGTTGTGCGGCAGCTATTTGTTCAGCAGGTTCTTTTCATACTTGAATAAGACTTTCTTGTTTTTCCCCCGGTTCTCTTTTAGGCCCTCTAATGGCAGTTAAAACCTCTTCAGTAACCGCAGTAACGGGTTTAAATAACAGTTCCGTTTGCACTGGGTATTCAACCTGTGCCTCTTGACGCGATTGAACGTATTTTTTTTTTTGAACTCATCTTTTACAGGGATATACTTCTTAAGTGCTTCTTCTCGCTCTCTAGCTAGTCTAGCTGTGTAAGATTCCGAATGCACCATTATTTGGTATAGTAATTTTTAATTCATAGCAGCGGGGGGGGGGGGGGGGCTGTGACGACAACGAGTTGGTTCATTTTTTGTAATCGAAGCCCATTAATGGGTTTTTCAACCAGAAACCACATTTGGACTAACTCAGGAGGACCTCTCAAAGAGGCTAATCTCTATGAGAGTTCCTTTTGAAACGTAGTCGACGTTATTTCTAGTTGAAATCCCTCCTTGTGGAGACTATTTCGGCATTTGGAACCTTCTAAAAGTTGTATGGTTCACACCCCCTGCTGCTCCCCTTGTAAGATTCCGTTGAGAAATGTAAAGAGCTCACAGTCATGTGTGGTGTTACTTTGAAATCGACTCGCTTCTCATAATGTATCCATACTTTCTGTATGCATGTATCTTTTCAAGAAAAAAAATTGTCCATAGCTTTTTATTATTGTGCTATTACATCCGTAAGCAACGCAAAACAGTATTGTCTGTTACTCTGGCAACTGCCAGGAGAAATGCTGGAGTAGCTACAATGAAGTCACATCACGAAAGTAGCCGAATAGGCGCGGACATTTTGCATAGGAGGTCACGGAAATTCTACTCCTAGAAAATATGCCAATGTTTAAATATGATACTTCAGAATACGGTTTTCTTCTGTAGTACTTTTATTATTATCATTCTTTATTTCCATTGATTTTTGGTCTATTTTAAGCCTTTGATTTGTATCTCATTTGGTATTCGTTCTTTCATCAGCAACAATTCTACTTATAAAATACCCCAAGTTATACATATATATCCATTACTTCCACGCCGATCTCAAACTGTGTCCATTTAGGAAGTGTGTGAAAACGACGATTACTTTTCTTTTACTAGAGAGCTTACATTAAATAAACACATAAGAAATACAATATTCAACATGATAATTAATTTTGCTCAAGCAATAATTGAGTTTTTGTTATCATTTAGAATGAATGTCATATGTGACTTACTTCTGCATTTTAGGTTGTTACTGTTTAGTTGGTTCTTGAAATTGCTGTTCGATGATACCACCAAGACGGCATGAAAATGATATCCAACAAATATGACGAAAGTGCAGTAAACACGTTATTAGATCACTAATTGGTAAAATGTCCTCAAAGATGTAAAGAACTTTTATTCAATTTTTCTTGAATTATGAAGAATATAGTACTAATTGGTATTAATAATTTGTCTTGTACATTGAATAGTAGTATAATGTAAAATATATGTAATATATAAGTGTAGTTTCATATGAGTTGTTGTGGACTCAAATGCAAGGTCAGATTTGTGGTATATTAACAACGTTGTAAGCCATGCACCATTTTTGATCTCATACATGATTTGGTGCGGCATGCTGATATTTGATCTGCAAGTACTACTTTAATGAAAAGTCATCTTGATCTTTTGAACAAACTGGTAAAACGTTTAGCTTTTAAGTATCAAATAAATAAATGTGTGGAATAGTTATGATGATTACCGACATCACCTTCGTCCTTGTCATCATCATCATCACCGTATAATAAGTCAACAAATTCTAAGGCATTTTTCCATAACTGTTTATTATTAACAAACAAAAAGGCCTTGAACGGTTATATCGAGGACAATTAATTGGCGCAAGTTAAACCACCTGGATCCTCATCCTGCCCGGTTTGGTAAGGTTCGAACCGAAGTCTTTGAGAGGAGGAGCAGGCTAACAAAACAACTTCTCCCATTTCGATTCAAACACCTAGAACGTTTGGGACACACCTTGCTTCAATGCACCACTGAAAAAAAAGGAATATATATCTATAAAGATAGATAAATAAATGAATACATACATAGATACATACATACATTCGTCTTATCCTTTGTTAGAAAATCAAGTATTGTTATTTGTATAATGAGCTTTAATGACTTAAGAAACCAGTTGTGTCGTGTGAGAGAGAGAGACAAAGAGAGGCATTACCTTATTCTGTCCACATTCGGTTCCTTTGGCTGCACCGTTATGTTTAGCCATGCATTCTCCCGTTTCTGGATTAGTACACCTCATTTTATGGCAAACATCCGCAGGAGCTGTCTTAGAAACAAGACATTCAATGATGTACAACTCGAGTGTTATGAGATCATATACATATTCAAGGGCCATTTACATTTCAATTGAAATATATATCTGCATAATATAACAAGAATCATTCTAATATTATGTTCTAGGCAATTCTTGGCAACTCCACATGATTGGATTCCTTCCTCTGTACTATAATTACCCGATTATGCTTAGTATTATCGCAAAATACATGCTAAAGTTGTATTATTTCGCGCAGGTTATATACATACTTTAAAGTTTCTTATTACACCTGTATTACACGATCTATTTGATAATGTTTGCCTTCTACATTGTTACAAATAGGCCGATAATAGCTGGGAATGATTGATACCTTGCTTGAATGAGAATAGAAAAACACTAATCACTCGCGGAAGCGATTTACATAAGCAAACACAATACATTTTAAATACTTGCCCTGTTAAATTACTATATATCAGAGTAAAATTGATAATATCTGCAATATTATATCGAGCTCGAAATATCTGGGTGTATGTACAATATTCCTAAGTGACAACAATGAGGGCCAGGTACAAAAGAAAAGTCATTCAAGCGGTTAATGTGCTAGACAGGGGTAAAACTCCAGACTAAGGTAAAGTGCTAGGCGATGATAAATATAAGCACATGGTTGATACGTTTCCGATAGAACAGCTCTGTATCAAACGTACAAGTAAATTAAAAGCTCCAATTGTCAAACACTCATACATCGAAATCAAAGGCGTCCTCGAACAATTAATTAACAAAAATAAATTTAAGGTTATATGAACTGACATTATATCAAACATATTCCTGAACACGTGGGTAGATGAACTTTCTAATGTCAACACGAAATCGTTCAACTCGCTCACATAAAAATCATTGGATAAATGCTCATATTTCCCTTGCCTTTACGAATACATTTGCCAGAAAGCTGCTTATCGGAAGTTTTAACGTGTGTGTCATATACAATTCATAAACATTTTATTTGCAACACATGATAAGACATTTCGACACACAACTAATTCTACCTAAACTGAATATTGGATTATGACCAGGTTATTATGAATCAAAGCTACTAGACAATTAATATCCAACCGAAAACAATAAATGAATGTAGTAATATTTAACGTTTCTAGTGTTTTTTTTTACTCAGGTCTTCTCGAGAACTTGTTCATATAATACATTGCTACGGAATACAGAGTCAACTCAACCCGCGGCTATCCTCTTTCCTAAAAGTCAGGGTCATGGAAGAGGACTGGTCTTAGAACAGACTGTGGTCTATTTCAGAGGGCACGTTACTATTCACGTTCCTCATGTGTTCTACCTAATTAGTATCACAGAGTAGATATCCTTACAATACTCGTTGCAGATGATTGTTTACTCTAAGTAATCATCAAAACTATCCAAAGTATTGTAATCATAGAAAACGACATCGTAGATTGGAAACAGAGGGATTCAACAAGATACATGTATTTTAACACTAAGAAATGCTGAATACTCAGGATTATAAAAAAAATCGTCAAAATTCTACCAAATACTCAACACCTTTCTACAACAGTTACATATAAATTTTCATCCCAGTAGATCTCCAGTTGGGCACACGTCAGCAACATCAGCGATAAGAACAGCGGGGATACAGCATATATATATATTGGTTAAATCAACACTTGAATATGGCTCATCTACAAAGAATCACTATCGCGTTAAAATACAATCCATTGAAATGATTCAGGGCTAAGCAGCCTGATTTATTCCAAAGGCTGTGTATCCAGGATACTACAGGTTCTGAAACTCCCTAGCCTTCCACAAGTTCATCTCAGTAGGCTCTATTGCCTATTAAAAAAGTGAAGGTTTAATGCCAGCAAAGTATACCGATGATTACGTAGAATGAAATCAAATTGATGCACGCTAAATATTACGCAGATCTTGAACATATACTATTCTAGAGAATCAGGTACTAACAATTCTACATATTTTATTGTTAAACGTTCCTGTACTGAACAAATTAGGAACTCTTTATAAATAATAAAATGTTGTGCAGTAAAACCAAGTGGACGAGATTATTGTGAGCGCCAATTCAATGGATGTGTTCAGTGGAAGCGCTCCATTCTGCCTACTAGGATGCGAACTCTGCCCCCCACCCCCCACCCCCACCCCCACGTAGTAAAGTACCATAACTGGTCTCTGCGACGTACAAATACAAATATAGACTATATTCAAACTACTAGTTTATAACTCATAATGTCAGCAAAAACACTACAGTGGTTAGAGACATTGGACTCGTTTCTGCATCTCGGCTTCTCGCTCCTCATCTTACAGCGGTGGATTGAATCCGCCTTTGTCTGTAAAAACATGTGTAGATACGTTAGGTGCTCAAAGATCATTCTCGTTAGAAGAAAGAAATGTATTAGACATAATGTGTTGGTCTTACCTCACGGTACATATACTTGGATGCAAGCATTAGTCAGGGATAAAAATAAATAACAGCATCCTCAGCAGCGTAGGCTTCTCATGCGCTCATTGACATAATAAATGAACAGTCGCCAGAAACATATTAATATCTGTACGCGAGCAGGTCTTTGACCACGTTTCTAAAGCATTTATTGATCTATATTACAACCGGGTACTCAAAGCTACAAGTGGAAGACCACCGAATAGTTGCTGCAGAAGCACCTTGCTCCGATAAGAGGAACGGAATTTCAAAGAGTTCAAGTTCTTACTAAACACAGCATGACAAATGATACTGGTGATGATTTAGTTCCATTGAAAACGCCAATAACTACGGTGACGATGCTGAAGACGACACTTATGCCTTACAAAAGAATCATCCATAATGCAATCCGCTCATTGTATTATATTATTAAGCACACGACTCACTCATTAGGTCGTTAGTCGGGCACACTAACCAATGTGCCATAGCTCTACAACGTTAGCTGTAAACAAACTACCATGATTATAAGCGCGTTTGTTTCCCAAACAAAATATGCTGAAACTAAAACATCTAGGTGCATCATAACATATACAGAAATAAACTATTTTGACTAGTATTGGATGTTCCATCGTTTCTATAAATTGGCTTTTAAAGCTTTACTTGGTATGAACATCAAAGTTAAATATGTATTGTGTATTCATAATGAACATTATAATAGGCGATTCGGTTTCGGAATATTCGATAGGGCGCACAAAAAAGGATGACCAATTACGGACAGCTCATAATGTTGTAAATATAAACCTAACAACTGTCTGTGGACCAAATTCTTCCGATATTATATTATTAACTAGTCAAACATATTATTTTCCTGGATGTTTAAACGTACACACGATCACCCTATTCCTCACACACGATATTACACACAAAATATATACCTCACAAAACTTAGAATTGGGTCCAATAAGGAAACGGCACTGCTCAGTAACATTGTACACAACACCTGTTGCTTTTGTCAAATACTGTAGATATTCATGGATGTCGTATTGACTACCCGGCACTGTCACGCACTTTCTGAAATGCAAAGAAATAATTAAGGAGTCAAACATTTGGTGTTTCATTGACTAATAATAACACGTACATGCTTGTAGCCAGCAATTACTACAATCATGTTAACAAGCCTAGCGGCAGAGAACCAAAAACATGGTATTGTGCTGCGAAACCAAACAAGAGTACATTTGCGTGATGGATGATAGTGGAAACAAGAGCACTATACGAAATCATTACACAAAACAACCACCTTTATAAACACAGGGCGTAGTAATGTCATGTATCATTGTTATTTTACGAAGTTATTTTCATTCAATCGAGCTGGCATTTATGTGATTTGTGTCACTGGGTAATTTCTAAAATCGAGTTTTGTGGTTCACTTGAAATTTAATATACACTCGAAATGCATGTGAGATATTGAATCATATTTAAATAACTGAGTCGGCACTCTTATCTAAAGGAAACTTACCATGGCACTGAATTTATCTGGCACAAAACAAAATACAAGAAACGACACCTTTATTGTTTTCATAAAACATATTGAACGCATGCTTGATTCAGAGGCACCTCGTGAAAAATACAAAGTGCAAAATACCGTGGACAGTATCAGTTACTTCCAGCTATCATTTTGGCAAAACAATCATAGACAGGCGGTAATCGAATACATTTCATCTTCAGACAACCTATTCATGTTTTCATCGGGTAATAGCTCTCCTAAGAATCGCATCACAATTTGTTTGCAACTGAACTTGTACAGATCCTTCACTTCAACCAAGCATGTGGCATTAACTGACGAACTGGGAAACACTGTACCTCTATGCAGAGAGCCACTTATATCAAGGTGTGACCAAGTATATATTAATATCATTAAGTAACAGCATATATCACGACCATTTTTCATACTTTTTATCTCCAGCAAGCAAATCGAATTTTTTCCGGGCTTATGTTAGTAGAAAATGAGATTTCTTACTCCAATGACGCTCAACGTACGTTATATCAAGTAAACTAATATAGAAAGTGCACGCAATATAATTTTAAATATTTCAAGTCAAAAATATAGGTTTACACTTAACTTTCATGGCCAAGACAGTGAACAAATGTACGCCGAAATATGTCAGGATATGGCTAGGTTACACAAATCAGCACATATTTATTGGAAGTGACATCAATATAGCTGTGTGTTAAGAGCAAGTAGCATATAATTACAACTCCTAAATATTAAAAGTATGAGATGCAGGTAATGATATGAACTCTCATTTTACTTTAGTTGATAAATGCCGATAAAGTAATCTAGATAAAAAGGAGACATGGATTATAAACAACTACATGAAACAAGAATGTTTTACGTGTTTAGGCTCTCATAAACAGTAACAAGAAAAGTGAAGATAACAAGCTATCTAAAATTAAAAAATACTTTACTTCCCTAGCAAAAAAAGGAAAGAAAGGTAAATATAATAAAATAAACTTACGGTTTTAAGAATCAAATCCAAATATAATCAAAGAATAATCAAAATATAATACATTAGCAGTCCTAATATTTTAATGAATTTGAGTTCGAGTCCCGACGAAATCCGACGTGGAAGGCGATTAGGTATGTCGTACTCTGTGTAATGTGAAACCACACACAATAATATTACAGTGTTTGAATTTTAAATAAATATATTTGTCCAAGAATTCTGTATGATAAATTAAATATTCCCCAAAAATATAATTAATCTCTTCCATTCCAAATAATTTGAAGAAAAATTAAAG
The DNA here is from genome assembly GCA_028554795.2 of Sinohyriopsis cumingii. Lineage (NCBI taxonomy): Eukaryota > Metazoa > Mollusca > Bivalvia > Unionida > Unionidae > Sinohyriopsis > Sinohyriopsis cumingii. Next base: position 70,167,893 of record CM068832.1, on the reverse strand, counting down.
TATCAAACTCCAACTGGTTACAACAGAAAAAAAAAAAAAATTACGTGCAAGTATTTAAAAGCCCAACTGAAATTATTTCTCAAAACGTCACTATTAAATCTGACTAGTTCACAGTTCCGGTAAAACCAGAATTTCGAAATATATATTATTTACATGTCTAAAGTCACATACACCCAGTACAACCTCGATTTCACCCTATAAATCCAACACTAAAAATGAATAACAACATGAACATGTTTACCGATTCTGAATCAAGGCCATGATCTAGGTCAGCATTAAGATTCAAAGTTCTAATATTATCTTTTTACGAAAAAGAGTAAGGTTAAACAAAGATCTGGAAAATGTCAAATTCCAGTATATAAAATCACATTATAATAGAATGTAATGGAAGAAACAATATTAAAACTGACAAACAAACAATTAAATATAATCAAGTATACATTCAATCAAATATACATAACAAATGGTTAGGATTATTTGTTCCAATACTAGATGATGCATTCAACAACATATTATATAACGGTCGATTTTCTAGAGTAAATGAATCTTATGTAATCTTCAAATAGAAAAGAGCAAGTTTACAGTGAGAATCATTTATTTGAAAGAAAGCGCAAATAGCAAAACAAAAAATATTTTTGGAAATTAATGTAAAAATGTCAGAAAGGGTCATAATTTGGAAATGGATGGAAAACTGGTACAGACTTCAAAATGTTTACGTAGCTTGTAAAATATAAATAATACTGCTAACATTAAGACACCTGTAGCTAATTAACTAAATATGATGCTAAATTTGCAAATAAAGTTTCCAAAAGGTTAACCGTTCTAAATGTAATCAATCTCATTTTGTTGTGTACATATTTAAAAATTTATATTTGTAACTCTTTGTACATCATTTATACTTAAGTTTGTATTTTTATTCATGGCTGTATGTTGTACAGACAACCTTTCGTAAGATTTTGTCTACATCACTACGGTCTGTCAAGAGCGCGACAAAACCAAGGAACTATAAATATATGAGTACGTATATGGTGGCAGTTGCTAATAATAATCTTAATAATAACACTTTAGGAAAACGTTAGGTTACTTTTGATTGTCTGATGTAGTTTGGCCGATTCTAAAAGAATTCAGAAAATTTGCGTTGGTTGGGTAAAGACATTACTAGGCAAGTTCAGAATACATTCAGTAGCAAGATGCGTCGAGTGTGTTTGTATTGAAAGATAATTGTAATAGAAGGTGTTTACCAGGTTCAAACTGACTAATCAGTATTATTCCTATTTTTTAGTGTTTCTACTTTTTTGTGTTCCTGTTGTTAGTATGCAGACGTATTTTGCGTAGCACTCAAATATTGTCTGAGAGGAACAAGAAGTATTTGGACTGTTCAGTGCAAATAAAACGTGTCTTTTATATGGATTATACGGTTATTCTATAATTATAATGATTTAGTAAAGGGAGTCCTGGTCGACGCCGTTTTGACAATGTTTCGCTTAATGACCGACCAGTACATTTCCGATCTCTTTATATAACTTCATCAGGATTAATTTTGGATTCACTTCATCGTACCATACGTTCCTCTCACAGTTTCATTATAATTTTGACGATCAAAATTTTGTTAAGTTTTTAAAACCTTCATAGCATTGTTTATTTATGATACTTGGTTTATGACCAAAGAGTAACAATTTACAAACATTTTTTTAACAAAGGTAAAACTTGTGTTAATGAAAATATACAAGCTTTATATAAGCGCAAAAGCAGAATTTACATTAAAATATTTCTTATTTTACATATTTAAGTATAAATTTATCCATAGCACTAGATGATAGTATCCGGAACAATTAAGAAAGCAAAGCTAGAAAGGTAAATCTTGTGATTGCAGAGGTCAAAGAACTCTCATTTCAACAATGATAGAATTGTTGTTGAGACGTCGGTGTAATCATGCAAGATTTATTTACCTTTTGTACGTGTACCAAACTAGAATTCAGATTCTCCTCTCTTTCATAAATTTGTATTGTCTTTAAGTAAAGATAAAAAAATGGGTTCAAACAATATGTTGATAGCGGATTGAAAATGATAGAGATAGCAATGATTGAGCGAGACTTGAAACTGATTTGTTTGATGCGCCTTATCACCTTTGCGCCTACATGGAAAGCGTTTTTAACAATGCTTATGCAATGCCATGACATGTTGTCCAATGTTGGAATATTTTGTATGGCACAAGTGAAAAATAATTTAAATGCGTTTTAAGACAGATGCCTTTGCAGAATATGCTCATACTGCACACAAAAAAGCGACATATTTGTACAGACACCTCATAACGAAAACAAACTAATAAAACATGTGAGTATGATGTTTTGAAAAGAAAAGTAGCTTAATTACTGTGCCTCAAACACAGACTGCATATTTAACATAACTAAGTCCTGCGGTACAAAATTGCCCAAGTGCTCTCACATTACAATAAAACTCAGACATTGAAACGTTTGTCAGAATATCAAATGTAAATGGCATGGCAAGGAAGTGGCAATTCAATATGTCGTTTAATGTATAACAGACCAAGGAGGCTGCCTCACTTTCCAACGTCTTTGTAATCACCTGTGAAGGCTGATGGCTGCAGCATTGCAAAGACCTTAAACTGATTCCAATTATATACTTATATTTTTTGACAGCAATTCGTCTCATCAAAACAACATATCATGCGATTTAATTTTTGTAAGTCATTTATGCAGATTTTTCTCTTAAAATCTATTATATCAGCTAATGTAACCTAATTTGAGAGTGTACAAAATAATGTAACCTAATTTTGAAATGATTTAATGTCATCAAGCACACCAGACATTTTTACAAAGTTGCTTGTGTCTGAGTCGATGACTATTAGTTTTATTAGATGCACAATGTACTCGTGAACTCGACGCATAAACTGACGACTCAAAAAGGAGATAAACTTAACGATATTATAAACCAAATTAAAATAGATAATTAAGCCATCTCATTTGTTTGCTACTGAAACCAAATACAAATATTTGATTCTTGAATGTGAGTATGTACATGACCCTTGTCATAAAGTGAGTAAGTAAATTGTGTCTACTAAACAGTCACTACTCGAATCAGTCACCAGTATGAAACGATTATTAGTTGATAAGGTTCTATGCCACTATGTAAATATGTTATACCTGTTCTTCAGTGTATCCTTGAACGCTTTTACAGTACAGTCGGAAAAACCCCAGGGGTTTCTGGAAGAACTGATTATATTGATTTCTGGCATTTTATAACTCATAATAAAATTATCTTCACCCTTGCAAGCCGCAGCACTACTTTGGCCGTCGTGCTCTGCACCAAGACTGGAATGAAGAAGAAAGACGCATGAATGTATATATATATATATATATATATATATATATATATATATATATATATATATATATATATATATATATATGCTTATGCAAGGTTAACAATCATTAAATATTCAGCAAAGAGAGGAAATATTTAAACATAGTACGACTTCTTAATGAACATACACCCATCGGCACTGACACATTATTTATACAGCGTTATGCCATCTCTTGATGATAGTATTTATAAGTAGTTTATCATATTAAATTCGTTATGTATTGTTCTGCACCTTATAAATTACATAAGATGGTAATACCTAAACAGTTTCAGCTACAACAATGTATGTGCAACCTTCTATCCTAGAGCCATATGTCATATGTTCCGTTTCCACAAAATCAAATTATTTTTACCACCAGTTTTGCAACTTAAAATAAATGAAACAAACATTGTTGGTACATATATAATGCATTAATTCCTCTATGTTGGCAAGTTAGACTTTAGGAGGAACTCTTATTATTGTGAAATAAATCACAGAACATAATAAATCATCGTATCACATGAGAAAAAGCAAACACTCCTTTGTACGGAATTCCTTGAAATTCACTAATATGCCTTTATTAGTGTATGTACTGATGTACCAATGGTGGTATTGTAACATAATGATCTAATCCACATTGTCCTTGAATTAATTTATCAGCAGTCCAAATTAGTGTTTTAGTCCAAAATGAACATGTACGCATTATATGACTAAAGAGGCATTTGAATAAATGTTTTATCAAACCTGTATCAGTACCAAACTCTGATATTATATTCCAGAAGGCTGATAGGAAAAAGGAATGGACAACATTTTACTTCGTTGCCTTAAAATAATAAACCTCGCTTGACCCACAACATAATGTATTTTCCGAACAACTACTCCAGAATGATAGCTAAAAAAGATGCAGACAATACTTGATGATATAAATCTTCGTACAATATCATGCTTGTTCTAACATAGAAAGAGTCGGTTAGGCTGTCTCTGGAGAGACTGATATTAGAAAACAATGTGTTTTATTTGCTTTATTACTTTAATATCTGACAATTAATGTTGATCATAATTGTACAAGAGTTTTGTTTTCATATTTGCCATATAAGTAATAGTGTATATTGAATTTAAAATAAAAAGACCTTTCCAATCCTTACGGAACGTGAGGCGAGTAATTTGTATAAATTCAAGAATCTAGTTGATAATCTAACTCATGTATTTAAATCGACCGAATAATAACTATATTCGACGATCCTGTTGAGAGAGTGACATGATGACTGATTTAATTGAAACTGGACACACGGAAGAAGCCAGTGCCCTTGGATTGGCGGTCAACTACACTTACTTAAGCGGACATCATACATTGATCACAAGGCACAAGAAGTATTAAGCGACGTACCTGTGTCCAAGTTCGTGTGCTACTGTAAACACCGTCCAAAAGAAACCGCGTGCCTCGATTACCGATACTCTTTTACCGGGGAAACATATCCCTGCCATATCCGTGACACCTGAAGGAAAGAAAACAGGTGAAGACTGAATATATATATATAGTTATATATGCCAAATATCTTTAGATACAAGTCATTACAAATATTAAATAGTACGGCTATGAAGTGTTAAAACTTGTTTATATACATTTGCACATATTTAAGAAAGTATCGCCAAACAAGCACATTTGGACATCTACACAAATTGATTATACTGTTTACACACCATACTATATTTCCAACATATAAGGCCGGGTTATTTATTTAAATAGATGGTCACTCATTTCTGACAGACTGGTCACCTGCATTTATCAGGCAAGAATGTGTGTGAAGTATGACAACTGAAAAGCTTTTTGCTATCAGCAAGAAAGATAGAAGGGATGTCTTACCGAGCAAATACGAATTAGTGGAGTCGATATACATTTTGTACCTGAAATACAAAATAGGCCATCTATAATTTGTAACATGCAGCCTATTAGTTACAAAGTATCATAATAAAATTTGAAATCGTTTGATAAGTATTTATTAACAAATACTGCGTAAAGGACTGATTGATGGCACATAATTCTAATAAATTGAATAGTATACGGTCTGAAATGTAGAATCAAATATATTTCAAAGCCAATGCATTGCAAGTATAAGCAAAGAAACGCATTACCAGGGTAATTTAAAAAAAAAAAAACAAATCAAGAAATGCCATAATAGTGTTAGTAAAGAGTAATTCATCTTACAGTACGCTATAAAACATTTTCCTTGCATGTTAGTTAAAATTTATGATTGTTGTGATAGTTCAAAACTGAACTCTTTTCGGAGCAAAATTTATATTATATGAAATCAGAGTCAACAGTTACATAATCACCATACTAATTACATATTCAGAGACAATGGTTATAGTATGTGACCTGCAACTGTGTTGCTGATAACAAAAGAATATTTGTCTTTACTGATCATTGTTCAAGTGTTAAAACACACAGTGGCATATCACACAGTCTTAAATTTATCTTCAACGTTGTTTTTATTATACATGCACTTACCTGGTAAAGAGCGCTCCGTGGTCGAAGACTCGTACATTCTTCACACCTTCAGTTTTGTCCCATTGTTTTAGATCATCAAGATATTTGTATGCCTGAATGTATTTTGTTCCGTTAATTTTCTCCACCGTAGACGTCTTATGTGGAAACGCATTACCCTTGAAACAAAAAAGGAAACATGTAAATTATTTAGTAACACTATTCTCAAAAAGGGACAGCAATAAGACTTTTGCAGAATTTTTTCTAAACTTGACGGAAAATTTAGGATCAACGTGAGTATGAGGATAGACATGTAGGTTAAAGGAAATAAACTTTACATTCTTCACATCAACATTTCCCAATGGTATGGGTGGCTATAAGTCGTAACATTATACATAATAGTCGTATGAATAATAATTAGCATAACAATGAAAACAGAAAAAATACTGAGCGCAAAGAGGGAGACAAAAATAAAAATAAGAGGGAGTAAGAGCACATAAGCTATAATATATAACCTTTAGATGCCATGAACTAGCTTAGATATAATTGTTTAGTGTACAAAATATAGTTATGTATTACGTGTACATAAGATTATGCAGTCACAACGTTCGCTCTTTGGAAGTAGTGGTAGATCAGTGTTAAACTTTTCGAATCAATACTGAAAGATTGCGCGAAGGATTTCCACCCTTGTACCAGCCTGCGTAAGGTAGTATTGCTTGTGCTTGAAACACATACTTTGCTCCAATTGCCTTATTTCTTACTTAGATATATTGATATATAAATTTGTAACAACTCACTAAAAACTGTTTACAGATTGTTCATAACATTGCTAAATATGAAAGCATATACCACCTACATTAATACTCATACAAGTTATTAAACACATGCTACATTTTATACTCATACTACGTCTTCTACTCATATTATTTATTGTACTCATACTACTTCTTCCAATCATACTACTTCTGGTTCTCTTACTACTTATTGTACTCATACTACTAATCATATTCATTCTACTTCTTATAATCATACTACTTCTCGTATTCATACTGATTCTTAAACTCTTAGTATTTGTACTCATAACAATTATTCTGATCATACTACTTTTTAAACTCTTACTACTTCTTGCACTCATAGTTTTTATCTTCATAATATGTATTGTACTCATATTACTTATATACTCATAATATTTCTAATAATCATACAACTTATTGTACTCATACTAATTATTGTACTCATACTACTTCTGATATTCATACTACTTCTTATACTCTTACTAATTCTTGTATTCATGATACTTATATTCATACTACTTTTGTAGACATACTTTTCTTATATTCATACTCCTTTTTACATATACTAATTATTATATTCATACTACTTTTAGTACTCATTATACTTCGTGTAATAATGCTACCTATTGTATGCATCCTAATGTTGTATTCATACCATTCTTATATTCATATATTTTTATACTCATACTACATAGTGTACTCATACTGCTTTTACTCATACTACGTCTTGTACACATACTAGTTATTTTAATCATACTACTTGTACTAATACTACTTGTTGTGCTCATAATGCTTCTTATACTCAAACTACTTCTTGTACCCTTACTACTTCTTGTACCCTTACTACTTCTTGTACCCTTACTACTTCTTGTACCCTTACTACTTCTTGTACCCTTACTACTTCTTGTACTAATAATACTTCTTATATTCTTTCTACTTATACTCATATTGCTTCTGATGCTAATATTACTTCTTGTACGAATACTACTTCTAGTACCCATACTAGTTATTTTACCCATACTACTTGTATTCTTAATACTTGTATTCATACTACTTATGCTCATACTACTTCTTGTACTCATACTACTTCTTGTACTCGTACTACTTCTTGTACTCGTACTACTTCTTGTACTCGTACTACTTCTTGTACTCATACTACTTCTTGTACTCGTACTACTTCTTGTACCCTTACTACTTCTTGTACCCTTACTACTTCTTGTACTAATTATACTTCTTATATCCTTTCTACTTATACTCATATTGCTTCTGATGCTAATATTACTTCTTGTACGAATACTACTTCTAGTACCCATACTAGTTATTTTACCCATACTAATTGTATTCTTAATACTTGTACTCGTACTACTTCTTGTACTCGTACTACTTCTTGTACTCGTACTACTTCTTGTACTCGTACTACTTCTTGTACTCGTACTACTTCTTGTACTCGTACTACTTCTTGTACTCGTACTACTTCTTGTACTCATACTACTTCTTGTACTCGTACTACTTCTTGTACTCGTACTACTTCTTGTACCCTTACTACTTCTTGTACCCTTACTACTTCTTGTACTAATTATACTTCTTATATCCTTTCTACTTATACTCATATTGCTTCTGATGCTAATATTACTTCTTGTACGAATACTACTTCTAGTACCCATACTAGTTATTTTACCCATACTAATTGTATTCTTAATACTTGTACTCGTACTACTTCTTGTACTCGTACTACTTCTTGTACTCGTACTACTTCTTGTACTCGTACTACTTCTTGTACTCGTACTACTTCTTGTACTCATACTACTTCTTGTACTCGTACTACTTCTTGTACTCATACTACTTCTTGTACTCGTACTACTTCTTGTACTCGTACTACTTCTTGTACTCGTACTACTTCTTGTACTCGTACTACTTCTTGTACTCATACTACTTCTTGTACTCGTACTACTTCTTGTACTCGTACTACTTCTTGTACTCGTACTATCGTACTACTTCTTGTACTCATACTACTTCTTGTACTCGTACTACTTCTTGTACTCGTACTACTTCTTGTACTCGTACTACTTCTTGTACTCGTACTACTTCTTGTACTCGTACTACTTCTTGTACTCGTACTACTTCTTGTACTCATACTACTTATCGTATGTTCGATATTTATCGCTAATGTACCAACATCAGCATTAGGAGATGGAGGGCAGTTAATCTCAAGTTTTTATCAAAGAAAAACCTGAAATCACGAGGATAAGTGATATATAGTTATGGGGCAATCTATTCTTCAGCTGAAGTAGCAGCAGTTTATAAATGCTCAAACATTTTGAAAAATGTTTACTTTATTGAATCAAACAATTTTTTCCCGTAATCGAGCAAGAATGGCTGATAATATATTTTCCTGCATAAAGAAATCAACATGATAGTTATGCCTATAAAGCTAACATGGTATGAAGTAATATATAAATGGAAATATAGCGACGTTGATGCTAGCATATTTCGGAACAATAGCTTGAGCAATAATATATCAAACCTAGTAATATTATACCGTCCAACCGGAGTACGCGTGTCAGTACGTATTTAGGAAAATGATATATGTGTATGTGGCTGAAAATATGTTCACATTTACATAGATTGTGTTCAGTTAAACATTTATTACGAACTCCATATGGATAATGAAGACTGTGCTATGTTGTCAGTTTGCTAACTCGGTTATGCAACGCAAACATAATGTCCTGACGATTTCCATTGACTAGCGTAAAAAAAAAAACTTTGTCTTCACTATTATGGAAATGATGCCGAATTAGGTGGTCTTTATTTTAGATTCTGCAGGTATGTATGATTAATAAACAAATAATATTGTTTTTCACAGTATACTGAATGAAGTTGCATTTAAAAATAAAATACTTTAGAGTTCCTTGGTATACTTAAATTTGCTAAATTTACCATTGGCTCTTCTCATCTTCACCTTAAATTAGTATATTACGTCTTTTCGACATGACAATTTACATCAAATTACGTATTCATGAATGAAACATTATATCACAAGAACGTGCAGAAATCCGATGTTATCAATATATCTCACCTTGAAAACAATGAAGTCAGTAAGGATAACTCTGATTGATATACTGGCATCTCCTATTCCTTTGTAGAGCAGGTTAACCTGTAGCGAAATGGATTTAAAGTATGTAACATCTGTTTGCAATTTACGATATCAGCAGGATCAGGTACAAAACATTTTTAATTCTTCTTGTGAAATGGACAAGTCTAACTTGCAGGATTAGGTTCGGTGTTGAGACAGCTTCTACATTTTGTGAAGAAAATTCGGTATTTCTCAACACATTGAAGTTAATTATTACCACAAGTTTGAACATAATGAAGAGGTAGCAAATACATGAACTTACGCAGTCTTATAAGGACCTTAACGTTGCTTTTCCTCAGTGTGGCGTATTTCAAGAGTAGACTGAATAAAGTGGGACTTTTTACAGATGGATATGAGTAACATTGTAACGACGTATATGTGAAACATAGATCAACACATACCGGTGAAACTTCAATCAAATGCGATCATCCCAAAGAATGCTTTCACAATCAGAAGGAGATTGCGTACATCCTTCTTGCTCAAACATCGTTCCATTCCAAATCACCATCGTGTTTACCAATGATTTAATATGCAAATTAACGAATCTCTAATGGTCTCGTTGGTTAAGATTTCATTACTTTGCATTCATACTTGTCAACCGGTTTCAAATTCGTCACTTACGCCATTCATAATGTGTGAGAAGGATTGCCTGATGTTTTTCATCACTTTACGACGTTTCTCTGTGGGATTAAGTATGGGTACCATCGATGAATAGCTGCAATTAGAGATGCAAACTATATCTTATATATGTGAGCCAGTGTTTCTAAATGCTTGTGGATGCTTTGTGTATGATAAAGAAAGTGTATCAAATCCCTGTCTCCGGAAGAGCAAAAACATTTAAATTCATAATAAATTATTGCGACGATACTTGTCGACTGTTGCAACATTATTCGGATTCGAAGATACAGACGTTTAGTTCAATTTCGTATAAAAAAAAACAAAGGCACAATTTATCTTTTAACCAGTTTAGCTCATAACAGGATATCGATAGAAACATTTCTTGTTATCATTAGACGATCTATATATATATATATATATATATATATATATATATATATATATATATATATATATATATATATATATATATAACTAATACTATCATACGGGTTAGATAATTTTAATTCGTAAATCACTGAGATTCGAACCCAGATCCGCGATTAAACGGCACCCGTCTCTTCGAATGTACACACGAGCCTATATTCCTTCACGACTATGCACGCATCACCGATAAATATAATGGTAATCAGTCGGTGTTATATGTACTCGTGTGTAGCTGACACAGTCGCATGACGACCTAGTAAGTAATTAGCATATATATGCACAGTCATTTAGAATTTCCGTTATGTCTGGTGTATATTTAAAATTGTATGTATATATATATGTATATATATATATATATATATATATATATATATATATATATATATATATATATATATATATATATATATATATATATATACATTTTCATGTGTGTCAGGGATTGATTGGTATAAGTGCAATAAGCTAACAACGAACAGTTGAAACATAATAAATGTTAAGGATTAATTACTGTAGAAACCGCCATGTAAGCTTTTGCGAACATAACCTTATTATGTTTGTTTTTGTTTGTCTCCTCTATGTTTTGTATTTGCATTTGAAAAAGAATCATTAATGAGTCAAAAGCGCGCAGCGGCTAGTTATATACTAGTTACGCACCGTTCGTTGTCACTTTATTGTACATATATATATATATATATATATATATATATATATATATATATATATATATATATATATATATATATATATATATATATATATACACACAGGCAGAGAGAGAGAGAGAGACATAGAGAGAAAGAGACAGAGACAGAGAGAGATACAAATGGCTAGAGTATCGAATATTAATTCGAAGAGTTTGCGCACAAGTTCCATAGCCCCGAATCTATCATTACGGCAACATTGACATGGTAGAAGTTCTTTAGCTGGCGAATTGCATCTGTTGATGTAACATGCAATGAGAAATCATGTTCATGATATTTAGCATGAGCCCTTACTAGGAAACTGTTTATATAACGAAGGTGTGTATTTATTTATGCTTGCAAAACTTTTATTGAAAAATAGTATATTCTATAATAATGTATATTTTCAAATGACACGCAATGCTTAAAAAACATTAATTTATACCACAATAAAACTTAACTTATAATTTCCAACCGGATTTATATAACCGATTGCACGTGTTTTACTTCCTAAATTGCACGATATTTGCTGTTTTTTTGTATTATATTGAATCTCACCTGTTGCAGCTCTCTTATGTGAAGCTGAAACATTTCGGGATGATAACTTAGCTTCCGTGGGATGAAACTGGTATTCCTTATCTTGCCCTTCAAAACGTCGGAGAAGAGCCTTAAGTTTATGTTTTACATCTTCCTCTTTCACGTGTACTGCATCTGCAGGACGAAAAGTATTTGTTAACAACTACGATCGTGAGGTACATTCTCTTTTTTTCCCCTGCAGTTTGTACATGTTATCCACCTTTAGAGGAAAACATAATCGACAAAGTATTAAACGAGAAATGACTGTTTTAATGATAATTTCTTTCTGCAACTTTAGCGATAATATTTCTAATTTCAAATCAAGAGCGAACATAAATATAATACTGACAGAAGGATATGAAGTAACCATGGCTTAATCGAAACTGTGACGGAGAACATGTATCGCCAGACACAGAATATAGTTATATGTGTGTGTGTTGTTTTATTATGCTGTAATAAAGTATTGGTGTTCATAAAAAAATAACACCAGCGTGATAACACTAACATGGAAAGAATAATTATGCGTATATATGCAACAGATAAAGCAAAACTTGCACACCTTTAACCTCGGGAAAGATATCTCTCTGAATCAATGACAGGTTCTTTAGAACGTATTGTTTGCCAAGACGACCCTTTATTTGCAACAAGTTTCTTGATTTAACATCATTTGCCGCAGGTAGAAGTTCGTACGCTGTGTCTCGTATTCGTATATATCCATTCTGGAATTATACGTGTTACTATATAATCAAAATATCAGTCAGATTGTGTTTTTACTACGGTACGCGACCTATTCGTTTTCTGACCACTCTAGAATATAAAAGTGGTATATAATAGCATTATATCTATATATTTGTTACAGCAAAATTGGTACGTGCTACATTATGAAATCATAATTTGATATGAAATACAATATATATATATATATATATATATATATATATATATATATATATATATATATATATATATATATATATATATGGCTTTATTGTTTGTTTTGTATAGACTTAGTTTTAACGATTTATGATTCTCAAAGAGACAATGTAAACTATGTGCGCTTTCTCGAATGACAAAAGGGGTTTAGAGGTATTCAAATATATTAAACGGTATTTGAAAAAAGATCTACTGGATATGCATGATTATGGAAGCGGGTAAATACGTACAAAAGCGAACGCAATCATACCATATTAGCTGTACAAAAACAACGTGCATACACGATTATAAACTTCATGCGATGTTTAGGAAAGTCTAATACTTCGTAATATAAATGTTGTGTTATTGTATGAAAAGTCTAGTTCTCTGGTAATTGAAGTGTTTTATATATATATATATATATATATATATATATATATATATATATATATATATATATATATACACATAACATGTTTACATTAATTTGAAAATTTGTTCCAATATAATATTATTCATAAATGAACGTAAATGAAATAAGTTTATCTGACCAGGAATACATTGTCTATATCACGACATGAACATTTCTCTGACTGCATATAGGGCAGCTCTATGTATTAAGATTATTGAGGGAACCTCCTCTGACATTCTTGAAATGGATAAATAATTTAATGCAACGAGACACAGAGGGACACAATTATAATTCACTCCAGGGAAACCAAACTAGCAATCCAAACTAGGAACTATCATTGTGTACATTACAATATCGGACGCATTTCAAGAAATGTCAGGGATACAGCTTCTTATACAATTGTATATGTGGACGTTAGCAAATTCGTTTAAATGGTTTATATTCAGCGCCCTCAAACCGGGAGTTCACTATATTGTGCGCTTTAGCGCATCACAAGTTTATGCTTGATTCAGTTAAGCATTCTTTTATGAAATCATCTTAACCCTACCTTATTAAGGTTGGCTAATATATGTATATGGTACACATTTTATCAATACCGGAAGTTCATTATTAAATAAATAAACCACATTTTAGGTCACATTTGCCACAAGCTACAGGAATATCATTAGATGACACTCTATTTTACTTGCAATACTATGTCACTATTTAAATGTTTGGCAAAGTTTTAGTTTTTCTAACACGTGTGACATTTTTGTTCAGGAAAGTATTTTATTTCGGCATGCAATCCTGAGGTATAAAACCGAGAGTCATAACTTAGTATCTGGTCCATTTTCAACGAAACAATACAACATGCGCGCATTAGATATTTGCATACCGCTATATTATCTGTTTTGGCTGACATTAAATAAATTATACGACAAAATCTTGGCTGAGATTTGGCATACAAAATTACGTTCCAGCTTTCCCTTATAAATAATAGAGTAGATAGCGTTATCAAGATAAATGTATGTATGTGGAGATCTCATGATCCGTTGTCGTAGGTTGTTTTCGTTTGTCTGCTGGCATTTTTTCCACTTCTAATTTGTATGTCTACAATACAAAGGTTGGATCTGTATTCGTTTGGTTACATGATAAGATGATGCTGATCGAACACGCTTTTATATGTAACTGCCGTAAGATAAACACGCGGCAAAAAGCAGATAGAGATTAGATGTGGTCGCTGTTAATATTTAACAGGTGTGAGTGTTCGGTTATGCAGTTGTCTTAGGAACTGGAGTTAGCTACACATTGTATTTGTGAACACAGCAAATTGAATTCAATCAATAGGCATGAGGACCATACGTTTTATCGGAAATATATTTCTAATTGAGGCCGCATGTGCTGCATATTGTCTGTGTATTATAATATATTACTATACTTACGATGATTCTTTCACACTGTGTATCGGATTGTTTGACACATCTGACAGTTATGATTGCCCCATTTTCCATGTCCTGGTAATACGACACATCCTGTTTAAATAGATACGTTGAAATGTAAATTATAAGGTACTAAAACAGGTACGAATGTATTTGCATTTTATACGTTTAAGTGCGTATGTAAATAGTTACACATCTCCGTTGAACTAACTTAGAAGTTTAAAGAGCTGTTTTAATTTGTAATAATTTTCGTAGACAATTTGTCGGTATAAATGAATTGAAATGATTACGTTTAATGTGCTTGGTCTTAAGCTGGATTGACAAACACGTAAATTGGATCCCAAACCACTGATTTATTTCAGTAGGCACGACGGTCGTAAATGCTTTGGTTATGAGTATGAGTTTGTGTGTGTGTGTGTGTGTGTGTGTGTGAAACTGTGCCGGTCACACGTTCAGTGTTGCATCATATTATCAGGACGTGGATGCCCAACATCTCAACTAATATTGTACTTTTAATGTCTGTTATCTGCTTGTGATAGTATGCCTTGCACTTATGTTGTCATGTGGTTACACTTTACCAACTGCACATGGATTTTATAATGACTTGAATTTAACTTGACTAAAATATCTTGCAATATGTTATGTCTAATGAATGATTCAACTGGTTTCTAAGGAATTGTAATTTTCATCAGCAAACAGGGCTAAATTGTCGTTAAGAGCTTTTAAAAAACATAAGCTGTGAAATGTGAGTATAAAGGTTATTCTTTCCGCGTTAAGATTTATTCGCATTTTAAAGACATGTTTACATGGATGGTTTCTAAAAGTCTTTTTACAGATTCATATATTATATCATTGTTATTATCTTGGGTTAGCTGTCTTCTTTTCTCGGAATAAGTTATTTGCTCTCGGAATATGTTCCAACATTTAAGTGCTTAAATCTGTCCGATGTTGGCTGAATTCATTGAGTAGCATTTAGATGGAACAGATGATTGGTGAATATATTTCCTACTGGATTAAGTATATTTATGTTTGGGACAAGTTTAGTTGAAATATTGGTGTCAGATAATTGATACGCGAATTTAATAGTATTATTTCAAATATATTGTTTTATTTTAACCTTACCTTACCTTGTTTCCATTTGTGTTTCATCACCATCCAAGAAAACTACCAATTGTTACGTGCTATCACTTACACATATATGGATATAAGGTGACTAAGTTAATCATCAAGCCTGCTAAGCATATATGGAGATAGTTATTGGCACTGTCCTCAAACCTACTGAGTTTTATAAGTAAATCCGTGTGCATTTTGAGTAATTCTGCGAGTGGTGTTTTTAACCATGTAGTTTTCCAGGTTTTTCGAGATGGTTTTGTTCTGGCATCATGTACAAAAGTTATAAAAAGGTATGTAACTCTAGAGAAACAAACACTGATTTGGTTAATGTTCCTCTGATTGCATTATTTTTACCCCCAGTTTGTGTTTATAAATATATAGACACTCACACATTGACATACACGACCATGCATCCATAAAGTTATGTATATTTAATTTGTATTGTTTGTGGTAATTTCTCCATGATTGTATTTTGTGCGTGTGTCTGTGTTCTGTACTTGATGTATGTCCTAAATGACTTGAATAGTCCCACAGCATATAGACTTGATTTGATAACAACAATATGCCTAGCTATCAACGATAGACCGCTCCGGTGGCCTAGTGGTTAGAGCGTCCGCCTCGGAATCGGGAGTTCGTGGTCACACGAAATACTTTTTCAAAACATGCTAGTGGCAGCTGCCTCGCTAGGCGCTCAGCATAAAGATGTTAGTGTTAGGACTGGTCGGCCTGAAGTCTGGACAATGTGACAGGGTGGGACATCATGCTGCATGTCTGTGGCATGATGACCCAGTGCTAAGCATCAATATAAATTGACACAGAGCAGACATCATAGCGATATGACTGAAACTGTGTTAAACCTAGGTTAAAAATCCTAACCTCTCACATACACAGCTACTAAGCATAAAGGTTATCATTAATGGAGGTAAACATGCTTATTTGTATATACATGTATGACATTAGTTTCGCCTGGAAGTTTATAATCATTTCGACTGTTTTATATTTTTTGTTAATGCTGCTTATTCAAAGTTACCAATTCCAACCGTAACAATGTGAAGTCTGTCTGATTCTTCCGTAAGTTTTTATTTGACCAAATTTCTTCATTTACTTTGTATGTTGTAATCACACAAAGCTTTTTAATACTCCTGCACAACACATTAATTTGGAATAATGGTGAATCAATTTATTGGTAAGAATATTATGGCATTATTAATAATCAAATTTCGATTGGCAATTTCAATATTGGACTTTCTTTGGAACATCACAGGAAATCATATTGTGGAACGTAATGCATATGCGCATGCTACATAACTATTTATAATAATGTACATTCTGTCTTTATAATTTTTAGCTTAGGTAAATACACTAGTTATTGATTGTTGCTATCTTAGTTGATTATGGCTCTTCGCTGTTTTGTAGTTTGAGACTAAACCGGGAGTCTTCTCATCAATATTTTGGTATGGTGTTGGCCTTTTTAGATTTTAAACACCTATCCACATTAAGGAACACCTGGTATTTAAATATTTAAAACACTTTTAAAAGATTACACTAGTCATATAATTTCTTCCTATTTAACTTTTCTAAAATTATGATACAAACTTATGTGCTTTATTAGTAACTAACGCATCAATGCTATATTGTTATGGACCATCCTATTATGCTATGTTTTGTTCTCTCCAAGACCGACACTCGCTAATTTGCCGCTCGCTGCGTTGTATTTCACGTAAACAATATGGATATAATACATGGGTTCCTGTATGTGATTAGCGTATCATTGTATTCTAGGCACTTGCTTTGCCCAGAACAATTGCCTCTCAATAAATAAATGGCAGTATTTAGCGCGGTATGTCCATGTGACAGGTCAGTGATCTTGTACCTGAAATAAGGACGATACTATAAGCGGTCCATGTAGTAGAGAGGACTCTAGCCAGTTCTAGGATGATCTCTAACATTCAACCAGACATCGAGTCTATTCTAAAAGCCAAAACTATTGTACACCTGTAAATTGTTTTATCCTCGGTATTTCTACCACGGCGGCTATGGATCCGCTGACTCCAACATTGATAAAGCGATTTTGCTATACATTTGATAAAGCAATTTATTGTCCCGTGCGATAAATACATGTTTGCACAACGCAACATGCACATCTGCTAGTGGTCGTGCGATCTTTAGTGATGCAGGAAGATTTACACCTCGCCATTATCACGACATGTCCGACCATCAGGTACGAATTATTTGTTACTTAACCTCGTTATGAAAATACCCTAATATGGCAAGTTATAACTGGTCACTGGTGATCAGCAACGTTATAACGTTTTGCGAGAACACAATGAGGCCGCCAAAGAAATAACTTCAGAAGATAAATCTCCTAAAGATATAATTGTTGAATTCAGCAGCAACATTGATGACGTGAAGTTAGTTAAACATCTCAGCGTACATGTTATTAGTCTTTTTGTGTGCGATGTCGTTCTGGAGCGATAATCTAACCACGCAAAATCAATTATCGAAGCAACCATACAGTCATCGACGTTATATATAGGACACATATAAATCAGTGATAAACTTGTGGGACGATATTAAATATTATATATTAATACTAAGCATTTACAGACAGCTTAATATATATAAACGGTACGTATGAAAACGATTTTACACGGATTTGGTGCAAATCGTGAAGAATAACCTATCACTGAATAATTTGCTTATTTTTCCGCGAAAAAAGACTGGTAGAAAACAGTGACACCGACATTATAGGAAAATAATAAAGCGTTACAACGTCAAACTGAAGTTGGTCAAGCTCCACAAACAGATGACCACTCTCTGTCTGCATTTCTAAACAGACTGAAAAATTGAAACTAACACGTTGATGAGGAGTGTATGTTACTAGTATGCTAGTCGGAATGACAATAGGTTTATCGATTATTATAAAGTTATTCTAATAGCTAAATCAATCGCTGAGGTTCAACAAATGATTGAAAATCATCAATCATCTGCGCAGAAATCTTGATTATTCAACACTAATAGTGAATGATGTACGTGACTGCATCAAAACAGCTTCTGAGGTAATTAATAACCTTGAGCAGAGACTACCACGTTTAGCTGCATGTGGAAAAGGGACCTGGAAGAAAATAAGGCAATACAAGTATTTCACTTTTTTATCTGAATTCACATATAAGTATCCAGTGTCAATACAAATGAAACAATGTCATATTTTAAGTAAACATTACTCGCTCGCTATCCGCTGACGCAGGGGTTTGAAAGAAAAGGTCATTACTGTTCACTCTTTTTTTGACTGAGTGTCAACAAATCATCTACGTTGACATTTATAATGTACTATAAGGTTATTGTTATCCTTTTCGACAAGTTCGTTTCACCTGTTTCGCTCGTCGCCTCATGGTATGGTATGTCTCATAATTATTTTCTAGTGCCTAGTGTTAGTGTTGCTCTTAAATCAACGTTGGACTCGGGCATATGTGTTTGCTAACCTGCCAAAGTCGTCGAAGTATTTAGTTTTGTTCACCTTTATGTTTTATATATGGAGTGAAGATTAAATATCATCATTTGGACATTTATGGCTATCATATTATGATGTTTATTTTATATCTATATTTTGTACATTCATGTATTAATATCATGGACACTGGGGAAATATACCTACATAGTCCACTTTAGCAATTGTTGCAATCATTCCTGTCTATATCTACATGTAAGAAAATTGTGAATATGATGTAACTGTAAGTATCTCGTAAAGATTCCGTTTTCATTTATAATATATATATATATATATATATATATATATATATATATATATATATATATATATATATATATATATATGTATATATATATATATATATATATATATATATATATATATATATATATATATATATATATATATATATATATATATCTTTGTTTCTAAATAGCTATCGATGTTTGTCAACTGTCCAGTAGGCTTACATTAAAACATTCGCGTCGCCCTAGTCACGGCTGGTATAATCTTTATAAAATGGCGTAAGGGTATGTCTTTAATTTCTGTACCTCTCAAAAACTAGCTGCGTTTATGATGCCTAACCGTACAATATTGTAACTAAGTATATAATTTTAAAAAACAGTTGTTTTTCTATAAATGTAGCTCACATCTAAGAAAAACTGCGAAACGTTTGTTATTAGCATCACACAGTATATATATATATATATATATATATATATATATATATATATATATATATATATATATATATATACCTCTTACGAGTGAATCTCCAAGTCTTCTTGTAATCCCTGTATTAATACATTGCATAGGTATGTTTTAAGCCAATTTTATTTTTCTTTTCACATGCTTCAGGACGAATAAATCATATAAATATGTAACTTTTTGTTGCTTACAAATAACACTACGTTCACACATTTCAGTCTTGTACGCTCTCGTTGATCATAACACTATTGGAATTGATATTTAAAGCAAATACGTTTCTAATTTGCTTTAATGTTTAAAAGAACGTTTGCCTTCAAATATTATATATGCGTTATTGTTACATTTAGAACTTATTTTAACTATCTGATTATTTTATATATTATATGTCAAAACTTGTATAATGTTTCAGACTATGAACACTATCATATGCTCAAGTGATTCGTTATCATTTGCATGACTATTTTTGTGATCTCTGTTTGTGTAAGGCATTCCTTACACAAGAGTTAGAATCACGAACATTTAATGTCAGTTTCGATCATAACAAACATAATTATTTGTACATTCGTTACTTATTGTATAAAAATGTTTAATGATGACATCCGATGCGGTTAGTTTTATATTTTTTCGTTACGATTTTCATTGACTAGTGGAAAAAAAAATTATACTGTTACAGTAACTCTTTCAAAGCTTACCTCTGTTTCGAACGTTGGTGCTCTCACAAGAACGGATTCACCGTCGTTCAATTTGTGTGCAAAATAGAAGTCAGCATTTGGATTAATATCTTGGTTCCTCCTCAGATTTAAGGTCAGGGTTTCTGATCTGCGCCTTAGATTAAATGCCAACTCATTAGGCAGGTTCGTATCACTGTACGTACGCTTGTCGGTCTGGGATCTAGTAGTTATGTCCTTAAGCCAAACAGTTTCCAACGTTGCGAGCGCTGATAAAACGGAGATAAGAACATTTGTAGGAGAATAATGTGACCAAATCAACGAGGTTTCAAGATTATTTTAGTAAAATAATAATGACAAAAAAAGCATATGAGCGTTACAAATGTGCACTTTTTCCGGTTAAATAAATTACTTTTAATCCACAATTTTACTAACCTGTGTACATTATAATGTAAAACTGGGGCGACTTGATTATGTAAACATAAATGGGTAACTAATAACCCAGCAAAATAAGTAACAGATTATCGTCAATGTGACGTTAAAAGTGGCGTCGCCACTGCGGTAATATCGGTTTTCTGCTCCACATGCATATCGTATATGTACGTCTTTTGAGTAGAAACATGGAAATATTTCATGAGTGAAGTCAGCGCATTGTATTACAACTGAATATGTTTCCTGTTCACAAAATTTATATTCCCGTATAGCTTCATGCAAATGGATGACTTAGCTTGTATCATATAATCCTTCAAAATCAAAAGGCTTCCATTTCGTGGATTGTTTTTCTTCATTGTATGCCAATTCAAATTATCAACTGCCTTACTACATCGCTAACAATCAGTAGCATCGTTTACTAGGAATGCACAGACGTGTTATTAACTAGATCTTATATAATTCTTCACATTGCTTATTTGTCCCAACATGGTTGTATTCGTACAAACATGAAGACATTATTGTATTAGAACATTTCATGCACAGGTTGATGATGTTTGTATAGGATAAAAAAATGTATAACAGAGCTTGTTTATCTAACAAACTTAAGAGTGTATAATACTTAAACGGAAAAAGGTTAATGATTATGAGTGTGCGTGACAGACTATCTTTCTTAACTGTGCTCAATTTTACATTCAAGCGTAAATGGATGTGTGACCTTGGCAACCTGGCTGTCTGCCTATGTAGAAGTCCTAGTATTTACTTTTCATTGTCATACAATATCGGTTTGCAATCAAGGTTTATCAACGCCTGATGTATCTATCGTTTTTAAGCACGATTATAATGCAAGTTGGAATATTGATACAAACTAGAGTATTGCTATTTTTAATGAAGAGCCTAGATTCTGAAACATATGTACCATTCAACTATTACAGGAGTTCAATACAGCATGAGTGACACCTATGTACAAATCATGTGGTGTTAGTCACTGACAGTGTATTTGATTCATATAAATATGTAACAATAGAAAGGTAATATTTAACATCAAAACTGTGCTGTGGGGGATTCGTGTTTAGGCGATTACTGATTTCACGTCGTTATGGTTTCTTTACTTTTAAATGCATAGTTATCTATGGAAACCATTCGGGTAACAAAGGAACATATGGACGGACAGGGTCATGTTATAATACCGTCCTCCTTATAGATCGCCCATGAAAAAGGTAACAAAATGCATCTGATAAACTAACCTACACTAAAATGTATGGTCTTAATGAATGCAGTAATGAAGTCAGCAACATGCAAGTCGGAACATTTCACACTTTCGAAAAGAATTTGTCTTTTAATAAGTTCTTTTAATTTTGAAACGTAAAGGTTTAAAATAACTAGTAAAGATAAGAGATCTATAGAATGGGTTGCAAGATTACCAAGTGTGATAGCGGCGTTAAAAAAAGAAATTACTCGAACTGCCGTGAAACCCGTTAATGTGATTACAAAAAAGACATACAAATACAACGCCATGAATTTTCAAGACAACCAGTATTAGGAAATGTTACAGTCAAGTATTTATCTGAACCCGGTGAATTTGAAGGTGGTAACAAAGAGCGACTTATCATATTTGGAGTATTACAACACATACAATTTATAGCGTCGTAAGATCCACGGGTAGACCAGCAATCTATGGTTTAGATTCTACTGCTACTCAACGTTGATTCGTACGCGAGCAATTACAAGTAATTCCTGAAGATAAACAATTATCATCGCATTCACTTTGGTAAATTAGCACCTCGACATCGGTTACATACAAGACACGTTATCAGTACATGGTATGCCCAAAATAAATAAGTATTCTGTCTAAGGTAAATTGTGTTGGATTATTACGTGAATAATGACACAGCATTACTGTATTACAGATCGCACAATAATTATTTTGCTGTTACTTCAATATCATGAATAATTAAACGTCGATATTTTTCTTTACGTAACACAAATAATTGTTGTTGAAGTGTATCACGAACTATATTTCTGCTTTGAACTATCAAATCATCTGGTCTCCATAAATTCCAAAAACTTGTTTATGGTTTCTGAAAGTATTTCACGCAGTATTTCACATTGAATTTTATTCGGTTGTAGTGTGATTAATTTCTTAAACTCTCTTAATTCTGGATCAAATGCTCTATGATCATACTTTATTTCTTCATAATAATCTACAAAATTCCTCAGCCATGTATGTGGAGACAATCCAACAAAAGGTGATGCTTGACCATGATCGCCGCACATTATTACATCGGTATTTTTTATCAATAACCAAACAAGAAATATTTGTAACGTTTCTAATGAAACAGTGCATGTTTCATCCCAAACGATATTCCTTGGAATATATTTCTCTCCCATTCGTTTAAGAGTCCATTTATATCACTTCCATTGAAAGAATGTATCATAATTGCATGATTTAATGTTTTGCTCTCATTTCTCTTGCGAGTCTGTGTGTAGTTTTTAATTCAAATATTTATGAACAACTGTTCATGAATAATTCGATCACATAAGTTAGTTAACCACATCCTCCAGGCCCATTGGGATAAAGTGTTTTATTTCTAGATAAGGGATCAAATACAGATGGTGCTGATACAAATTTTGATATCTGATTTTTCTTTTGGCAATAATTACCTTTAATTTCAACGTCGGCGGATTTAGAATGCTTAAGTATATTTTATTTTTCTATTCTCTATTTACCCCATGATGAATTATCGCCTGAACGCAGTTGTTCTAGCAATTCTCGATTTTGTATTGATATCAAATGCATCCGTAGAGACTCTAAACTCAGTTCTATGAACTATGCTTATCACTGATAATATATTTATCGAAACGTACGCGAGCACTGAAGATCTTAAATGAGTACACTGCGGTGACTCACCATCAATATTACTTACAATTGTACCAGATTCAGTTGCGTCTGATACATTAATATTACTTCGACTTAAAAACTTATTTCTATTCGTTGTATCAGCAATTATATAACCTAGTTCATCATCATCTGTAATCAATATTGTGCAATGTCTTTTATGATCATATGATCCTCCTTTGGTGAATTTACCGATTACTTTTTCTGCCTAGAACTTTTGACATTTTATTCTCAAAATCACTGATATGGCGATTTTCATAATCAACCTATTTATTTATTGTATGGTGGTAAACACATTTCATTCCGAGGATGATATGATATAATTGTTTCACTTACTGTTAACAATAAAATTATTTTTAGATCTAGCATATACTGTAATAATAATGTTGGTGCTCACATTTCTTCCGACAAAATGTTTGCCAAACCAGACATATCAAATCGGATGATGTTATGCACACTTAAATGATTCGATACAAGTGAATCCAGACAGATCAAAATCTGTTAAAGGACCATTTATTAATATTCAAGTTACTTCGTTTGTGAGATGTCAAAATCGCTATAAAAAAACTTATAACACTCTCCCATTCCAAGAAAAATTCATGGATAGCATGCAACCATATCAATTGAAATAATATATCTATAATTTTATTCGATATTCCATAATCCACGTGTCCGTACTCGACACAGCTGCGTTGAAGTTCTTCAAGAAATTCCAGTCGTGCTGGTTTCCATGGATATTTCCTGAGCAGCAACTGATAATTAACAATTGAGATGTTTCAGCCACATATTCCAGACAACACCAGCAATTCTCTGATGTTAATTTGTTTATCAAATGATTTCAACGTAAACATTTTTTCGTCCCCTTTATTTAACAGAATATACACGGTTCCTGAGAAATTATTGGCTGAATGACGCCAGGGATACGTTTTGAACGTTTTGAACATGCTAATTTTTGCGCCGTTGACCACGGACGGCCTTTACACGCCGGTGCCTTCTGCGGTATGTTTTATAGTGTTATGTTTATGTGACCATGTTGAGAATCTTGATGATGCTGTTTATACTATGTTGGTGGGAAATTTTAATCAGATTAATTTTTAACGATATCAGGAATTCCACTTATAAATATCTTCTAGTGTTTTTCCTAATCGTTAAAATATATGATGTAGCTGTTTTAATATCGCCGGGTTTTGTGTTAATATCAGATAATTTCAGCTCAGCCAGCAACGGATTTACAAACAATTCATCTGCGATTTCATAAATTTTTTTAAAATTTCTAGGAAAATTTAAAAACATATTTACGTGAGCATCATACTCAACTCGCAGAGTGGTTAATTTAGTATTTGCTGTATTAGAGCTATTGTCTACATTATTTTTTTTATTGCGGCATCTTCATCAAACGTTTGATCTCTCAAAACAACTATTTTATTTCAATTCATGCTGAGTTCACCTGTCACTGCAACAGCGGTCGATCCTAAACCATTAGCAACACTTCTTGCAACTGTATTTATAATAGTTACGATTGATATACTTGCGTATCCGAGTCTACCACCGTCAGTAAATACTGGAATAGTATCCGAAGTAGCACCGCTAACTCCACGAACTATATCATTCCATTTGATCTTACTCGTCTTTGAAACACCGTATTTATCCTGAAACATATCAACTTTATCTCGGTCAACTCCAGAGAGGTTCATAATATCGGCTAGTTCATTTGTAGTTGCATAATTGACAAATATATATCATTTTGTTTTAATGTCTTTTATTAAAGAATATCTTCCGGAAATATCAAACATTATTCTCTAAGATGTGTTTAAAACGATTAACGGCTGATAGTATAATCGTGCACGACATTATGAGATGATAATGTTGCTGAAGATATAGCATTGAGCACATTAATTACTTCACGACCACATATTGGCGAATCGATTATTGTTTGTGTTGGTTATGTTGAAAACCAAATTGGAGTTGTATTGTGTTTACGTAATTTACACATTATTTTGGTGGATCAACTGCGCATGCCACCCAATTAGTTCCTGGACCAGAACTTTTATCGAGATTAATAATGCATGTT
Source organism: Sinohyriopsis cumingii (assembly GCA_028554795.2). Taxonomy (NCBI): domain Eukaryota; kingdom Metazoa; phylum Mollusca; class Bivalvia; order Unionida; family Unionidae; genus Sinohyriopsis; species Sinohyriopsis cumingii. Next base: position 70,141,694 of record CM068832.1, on the reverse strand, counting down.
TTGACATTGTTTGATTTGAAAGGGAACTGGTGACACCTCTAACATTTTTGATATTTCATTTGGCCAGCATCAGGTAAATCACACTTCGACATTGGAAGAATTAATGAAGTGTTCCAGGAAGTCTCAGAACTTTTCCCTTCCGATAAGGGTTCCTGGTAAGCTTAGGCTTTTCGTCCCTTTTGTAAATCCCTTTCCTTCTTTAATGACATTCCAGCGGCCTTTGCAACAGCAACAAGTGCAGGTGCGTTTGCTACAACTGGAGCTGCAGCACATATTAACGCTGGCATATCGGCAATAAGTGCAAATATACCAGCTGTTTTAATTGAATCTTTAATGGAACTCGGAGAAAGATGAAATTAAACTTCGGTCGTTGATTCTAAAGCCTTATTACAATGTTTAAATTGAGTCTTATTTAATGATAATTTGTTTAGACCCCACTAGAAATCTTATCTTTGTTTTAATTTGTTTTTTCTTCCGCATTTACTTGCAAGTCTCGATTGTAGTTTGTTTTCCCTGACTGGAAATCAGAGTGACATTAACGGGACTATATGACATTAAAAATATCGTTCAACAAAACCTTCAAGCAGCACTGCGTTATCGCTGAATATAACAGCAACTGCTCTGTAAATATAAACAGCTCCAGTGTCTCTATTTACTCGAGCTAGAAAGTGAATATCAACGACAGATTGTCTAGACAAATCAAGAGAAGTAATAAATCGGATATAGATTATAACATTTAGTTGTGATATTTGCTAACCAGCATCTACATTTTGATCACGTCCAATATATGTCATTAAACGATGATATGCACGTGATACATGATTTAATTCAAAATTTAATAATATATCTTCTGCTGATTCTTGATGTCCATTTATTATCCTCAGTGAAACTTCAGAAACCTCAAGTTTGTCAAATAGCATTGGATATTCTTCTTGCGAGTTTACTAGTTCAGTATTTTGGAAAATATAAACAATATGTATTGGCGCATAAACACCTTGCTGAGATGCTATATGCGACGTAAATAAACATATAACTATACTTTGAACACTGTCTGTGGTTGATGTTAACCATGATATTACTGATGGATCATCTGAATTTATAAATTCAATTAATTTCTCTTCTTCAGCAAGCGATGTAGTCATTACAGGCATCCACGCCGAAAGCTTTGTTGGAAATACTTTAAAAGCATTAACGCTAACACATTCTCGGAATTATGTTCATCATCAGTAGTCTCTTTATGACTGTATGCTCGGCGCTAAAATTAACCTTTCTAACATTTATGAAACATTCGAAGATATGAGACAGTGTAATTACGCCTGAAAATTTATTACCTCTTAATATTGATCGACGCGTTGTAAAACCTAAGTTGAAGCTTGCATTAACGTTAATTTTTACATGGTGTGAATCAACATCAGCTGTGTTTGCAGCGTTTCGTGCTTGTCATACAGTATTACGTCTGTTGTCAGGAAAGTCATTAGTGTATTTCGCAAACATCATTTGATCTTGTTTAATCATCATACTATCTTGTTACACCTATTATTGTTGTAGCCACATCGACGTCTTTCTGAATATATTCAGTATTTTTTCCATTAATCATGTATGTAGCACTGTCAAACAAAGTCATGATACCGTTAGTAACAAAACTAATTATATCATGCGCATTGTATTCCGTAATATAAGCTTTCTCAGGTTCCCTTCTAATTCAGTAAACGCTTCAGCAGGTAAGAACTATCTGCTTGTATCTTGAACGTGTAGTTCAATTCGTCCACGCTGATTTGGTTGTTGTGCGTTTTAAGAATAATACTGACATATTCCCATTGAGAATTGGTGCGTCATAGTGAACGCTCGATCAGATATACTTTTGAAAATTTTATTATAAGTGTTATCGTCTATGACGAAGACCACATTTGCTAGTAAACTTGCCGTTATATTTTTTCTTTTTCTGACTGTGGTATATCAGCCAACACTGCTACGTTTTCCTTTCGGGTTTCATCTATTATTTAACTAATTTTTGCAGGCTTAACATCAGTACTTGGTAATTTTACTGATTTAGGTTTTTCTTCTTAATAATCGAGCTAATTTCTATGATTGCTGAAAATGCATTACCATCAACATTGCCAGCAGCACCTATACCTTTATCGCGAATAGTTTCAATAGCTTTCATCCATAATTGTTTTGCAATCGATATTGCTTTTGGAGCTATTATATTAAGTAAACTCTGAACAACATAGCCAAGTCTATCTCCGAACATCACTTTGTAAGCTGGCAATCGTGCGTTTACTACCGTATATAATACAGGCCTACGTTGTGCATTATGTATAATTATTTACAAATTACATGCTGATTACTTGACTGTTTTCAGTCGCTGTAATACTCATCAATTTGATTAATGAGAGAATGATAAACACCACCTGTAAATGATCTCCGACAATAACCAGATAATTCATTAATAATTTCTGGAGAATTACTATCAGAGCGTTTTCCTCCGATCAAAACTTCTAATTGGTCAAAATCGGCGAGAACACGGTCAGGAAAAGTAAAATGGCAGCTTCCTGTTTTGGGACCAAACTATGTATCATAAACTTCACAAATTACGTCTTCTGCTGTAGCTTCTCGTTCTTCCTCACTTAATGTTTGTACTTTATGGTTGTGGTTTTTGTCGTTGTTGTGATCGTTGTACGCCCTCAAGATGTTTATTTATCCTATCAATAAATTCAACGTAGTTTGGTTTATCATTTTTGACATTATCGGATGCATGGTATATTTTATCACTCCCCTTCTACCACGTTTCACGACTTACATAGTTATTAGCGTACTTAGGTTTCAGAAGTACTTTTCTATTATCATAACTGTGCAGATAATCTTACCACTTCAATATTTTTTATGTGGGAAATATTTATCTCGAAAATGTATACTTTGATTTAGGTCTGATTCCTGCTTGTTTTGGTTCTGGTTCTTTTGAAACAGTACATTAAAGTTCTTTACTTTTAAGTTCTTCTTTAAATAGAAAAGCATGTGGAGGTTGAGCAGCAGCTATTTCGTTTGAAGATAACAAAACATCTTATTTGTTTGTTTAATTCGTTGTGCTATCTGTTCAGTTTGTTCAGCAGTATTTATTAACGTTGGAAGAAGACGCTCGGTATATTCTGCAACTCTTTCAATAACCTTTGTAATGGGCATAAATAATTGGTTTGTACCTTCCACGAATTCAACTTGAGATTATTGACGTTCTTGAAGATTTTGTCGAAGAGAATCACGAACATGCAATCACATTTTGACTGATTATAATCTTTATCAAGCTAATCAGTCTGTATAAGATTCCTTACCCGGTATCGTTATGGAGATAACAATCATTAAATTATATCAGCAGAGAGGGTGCGACCTCAATAAAACGTACGGTGGGTAAACTAAAACACACATACAAATTTAGAAAAATACGAACAACAAAGAGGCTTTGCTAGAGCATTAGTGACCATATTTTGGGATTTTCGTAAGAAGCTTTAGTTTTCAAAAATGTCGTTTCAGCAAAAGGTCGGTGCACTCTCTCTCTCTCTCTCTCTCTCTCTCTCTCTGCTATGTTACAGCATCAGTCAAACTAAAGTGGCTAAGTGTGTGGAAATATTTTGCTCAAAACATAAAATACACGTTTGATCGAGTCGTTGTTTGAGATTTTCTAAGCGGCTATGGTGCACAGTGGCCCAATCAGTTCACCATGTTATGAGAAATATTAAATTGGCTGTAACCTGCCCTGGATAAAATTTTCTTTATAAAACCTGTTTGTATAGTTCTTAATCTTCATTGGTCTCATGAAAAATATGAACCGTGATTAACGCATTGCATCTACAGATTCGCCAAGCGAAAATGGTGTACGCGTTTGATGATAATACGTATTGTCATAAAATCCCTTTCAGTGATTAACAAAGGAAATTTGAAAACAAAAAAAACGTTCAGTTGCAAAAATATCATTATCGAACAAGTCATTAGTAATACATTCATTTCTACTGAGATATAATTCCCTATTCAAAGCAAATTAAGCGAGTTAAAGAAATCTAACGGCTCACCAGCTGCCATTTCACAGTAACAAAATACCTAAAAATGCATACTGATAAGATTTCATAAATTGGTTGTGAATCATTGTATTGTTCCTACTTATATTAAATGTTTAGTAAACGGTGCATGTTTAGATATGCAAACATGCAAAAACAGACATATCGCCTGCATGACTATAAACATACCTGACTGAATCAATGCGAATATTGCAAAGGCAAAAATATCGACGCCGTTTCTCGCTTTCATGACTATCTGGCAACTATGGGGATGCTGTGCTGAGTACCCGCTCTTATGACTATCTGTATCATTAATTTAATACATAGTGCCAGTATTCGTAGGAGGGGCTAACTCTAACTGATTTCGTTCTGCCACGTTTCAACTTTCGCATTGAAGCGATTGGTCGATATTAATTTCAAAGACACAACTACAATGTGACAACGTTTCAGAGTTCATGGGTTCAGTTGTGTATAATAATAGAAGCACTTGTCACACGGCGAGCCTAGAGGTACATTATCTCCAGCAAGTTATTAAAAATGCATTACATACATTATTTGATAGCAAGACACGTATACATATATTTGTATTTTATTTGTTTCTTTTTTCTATTATATAATGCATATAGTGCCTGATTTAAAATCTTCATAAGGAAGAGAAAGTGTTTCAAAACAGTAAGCAAATAAATACACATATAATTTCTTTTTCAACCTAAACGCTAGGTAAAAAATATAGGTTTTATTTCAATGACGGTGAACCAATGTACTGTTATTAGTACATTCTTAATGTCTATATGTATCAATGTCAATGTATTAATCATACAACTTTTCTCAAATATTGCATAAATAGTAAAATAATATGTATGTATGTATGTATGTATGTATGTATGTATGTATGTATTAATGTGGGTACGTACGTACGTATGCATATATGCATGTATGTATGTATGTATGTATGTATGTATGTATGTATGCATACATGCATGCATGCAGGTAGGTAGGTAGGTAGGTATGTATGTACTGATGCATCTACAAACAGATTTTCAAAATCGGTAAACACTGTAACATGTAACATGAGAAGAACGTCAAGGAGAGTGGGAACAGTACCCTCGTATTTCATCTGCGTTAATGTGTATATGCGTAAAAATGCAACGTTCATTAGCCTCATTGCAAACACTTTCCTACGGGAAAGTTCTAAATGCTCCCATGCAAGGTGCTTTCCTTACAAGCTGATCCTTAAACAATTAATATATAGTCAAATTTATATCCGTCCGACATAATCCGCATTACTATTTCTAATCTGCTATACAAACATTGTTTTCTCACGATTCATATTAAGTCCAAGGTTATTCTACCTTTGCGCATTAGGCATCTTAGTACACGTACACTTGTCAGGCTTACAAGACCCACATTTCATACGAAATACGACGGTCATGTTGTATGTTGAATATTAACATTAAACAATTGTATAACATGGAAACGTGCAATTAATAGGCAAGGCTATATTCAAGATCACGAGAAGTACACATCCATGGCTTGTTTCTGGTATATTAGAACAACGTAAAAAATATATGATACAAGATTAACAATTATTCATGAGGAGGGGTGGTAACAGGGAAAGGTACCGGAATAGGAAAAGAAAGTAGTTCACTTTATGACCAGTTTGGATTTACCAAGTATTTGGCTAAATAAGACATTTACGTCAGCATCATTTGTATGGTTAACATTTTTGGGATTGCATGATAATTAACAGCATTTTTCGGCATTGGAATCATGGGAAATTTTGCATTAAGATCGCAAGTAAGGGATTCATTGGGAGTTTAACATTGAGCTCAACATATATCCTTATTTATTTAATGATATAAAGTCGAGTAACAATGCTAATAGCGTCATATTTTTAAAGAAATTAAATCAATTGTCATCCCATGTTTCATTGCATTAAACAGACTACGTATCGAATGATACCATACATTTAATATGTACAATTAATAGATGGGTTTATAACATTAGCATTAAAAATGAGTACCACGATATATAACTTTGATTTGCATACCCTCATTCTTGTTCACTGCCTCACGGATCCCAAACTCTGTCCTCCATTACTTTGTTTCGTTTTATCTAGAATTAGTATTGACAATCAATGAAACTAAATTACCCAAGCAGGAGTCAATAATTGACGCAGACCGTAACCGGCGAGCATAGCTTAGGACAAGATGTTTTTGTATTTTCTAAATTTATATTGTCTGTAGATCCGCTACGTGGTTTCTTGTCTGAGCTAGGAGTTGTCGCTGATTTTATATTTCCCGCCATTAGTCTCCATTTCAGTCACGCGAAATTATCCTTGTTTGAAACCAATACAGTTTCAGTAACGAGTGTTATTGAATGTAATGATATCAACATTTGCTATCAACATTTGAAACACTTCTTAATATCGATTTAGCCACGATTCCAGCCACAACAAGACCAAAGGATGTAGCTGAGGAATCCCACACACGTCATCTGCAATCAAACACGCCTGTTGGTATGGAATAAACACCGACGATTTTTTTCCCATGATTATATGTAAGGTAGATTTGCATTTTGTGATTGTCAAGAAACATGTAATATTCAATTTGATTAGTCACATAGATTTCATAACAACGACTACATATATATTATTTCTTTGATTGTAGATTCAAACCTCAGATCATTGATAATGTAAACATGTTAATTTAAATAAAAGTCTACAACGTTATATCTCCACTTGTAAATTCCTAACTTTCTTGACAACTTTGATGGTTTTAAACATTTTTACACAAATCTTGTAAAATTGGAGCATTGTTCAATCTATTCTTAATATCCACAGTGAAATATTGTTGTGGTCTGTTTTTAATTTGGGTGGATTTATATATTTAAATTATGGAATTACAAAATGCTCAGCTAATATGTATTGAACTAAACCTATAATTTCGAATTATAGTGAATTTAGTCAAACACATTTTAAATTATATACATGTGATATATCAAACGAATGTTAGTACGTTCCCAATGTTCACTCATTCGAAGATTTAACACAATGGAAACTACAAACATGTCAGAATATTCAATAGTGGATTTTTGAAAACTTCCTCAATACGTTTAGAACTATATCCACTTTGACCCGTGATAGATCTATCAGGACTACGTTTGACAATTAATACACAAAAAACTAACATTTGGTCTTAAATTTTCAATTTGTATATTCTGGACACGAATTATTTGTTGTATTTTTGAAAGAATTTCAATTATTTTACTTTTTTATTTTACTTATTTGAAGCCCATATAGTTGTAACATCGGTAACATCGAAGGTTCATAATAGTTCGTCCATTAAAATTACAATGGTATAATAAAATTGCCGCTAGGCAGAAACACCCATAGTCAATTACCCGTGTTTTCTGGCACAAATGTCATACAATAATAGAAATGATCTTTCTGAACGATATTTAAATTTCGACAATTGCGAGCTTTATTCCCCCTTTTCATTTAAAAGCACATTGATTACGACTGTACCATTTACATCTAACGATATAATTTGCCCCGTAACTGTTACTCGAATAAGTGCGCTGTTGTCGATCACCGTTTTCACAGTTGTGTAAATGTTGGTGTTAAATTTTCTTTGATGTACATAACCAGATAGGATTAAGCGATAAATACCACTTAACCATTGAAGATGCAATCCCTGAGTGTTTTTGCACCTGGTGAGTCCGCGAGGATATGAGTGTTTTAATGTGCTAATGCGCTGTTACCAATCTGCCTCGATTTGAGAATGGCAACTTAGCGTAGTCCCAACTGTCAACTTTTATTTCGTTCTTAAAAATATATTTCAGTGTATACGACATTCTGGTAAGGCCACTCTATCTCGGATATTAGTGGACAAGTGGGACACAACTATCATTATATTATCATCCGGTCTAGGTAGCACTAATAGCACGTAAATAATTTCCGCAATTTCATCAATGCTGACAGAATCCATTCCGTATATTGCATGATAAAATCTTATTTTATGAAAAACATAAAAAGATGATTATCCATATTTTCAGTGAGATGATAAATGATTTCATTTCACTATCATTTTTATATATCAATGATATTGCTGCATAATATCGATTTGTTTTCGATTAACGGAAGAAATAAAATTGTATCGCCATTTTGTATGCAGTTATGATAGTGCCTCTTCCCATCGCATTTGAAACCTGTGGAGACTTTTGCTGCTAACAATATTTGAATGTCTGGAAAGAATGGGAATATTCCATGCAGTCTTTTGTATTTGTGTTATCTATGATTTTGATACGTTTAACATCACATAAGTTGTATTGTGTTGAGCAGCATTAAGTTGAACGAATAGTGTTTCTGCCATTCACATATTTCTGGTTAAGTGTGCATGTCAGCCCAAATATGTTTTCTTATTCTGTTCTTTATATTAGTATTAGCCGCTTTTAGCTAAGGCTGTATCTTTCGTGTCGATTTAGCAATCCTGTTTTACAGTATAACGCGTTCAGTAATTTATTTCGATAAACGCATCAAAAACCCTTATCTGGGGAGAGACCAGCACAACTAAACTACATTTCTTGTCAGAAAATATCACATCATAAGCTGGGAACCATCACCTGCCATCGATGATGAAATCGACAAAGGAATTGAATCTATTATGGGAAAGTTACGGAAATGCAACATGCCGGATCTGGATGGCGGCTAAACGATGTTAACAAGTTCCGTTACTAACCTCATGTATCAACAGTTTCGCGGATTATATTACATAATATATATTCGTCCTTGAAGAACCAGCTTGTTTTCCGATTGTACTTTTAAGAACATTCATATTTCGATAAGATCTAAGTCATCGCGTTGGTGTGCACTTATATATTGTGTTGGTTGCTGATGACACTCCGCACGATTTAGAGGTGCTTCATGGGGATTTGATTGGTTGTAGGAATCAAGTCACATGTAGAAATATGCTCCTGTCCCACAGTAACATGGTATATACTACATGGTCTCCAGGTAGATTTATTAATGAAGCAGTGATATCAATACCAAACAAATTTCATATCGGAAATTTTAGTTATACCAAAGAAAGTAAACATATTTGTTTCACTTCTAATACAATTTCATGCAATGGCAGGTTGTCCTCTAATTTTTCGAAGTGGATCTGCAGTTAGCGAGTATTTGTTGTCGTTTGCAGCGTCTTCCACAATATCATAAATGATGATATTTTATCCAGTATAATTCAGTGTCATCACGAAAAAGATGCTTTTTAAATCACAGATTGTTCCGTTAATAACATTTGCCCTTGGCAAATGCATACAACATTCAAGCATATATTTCCAAAATCGATTCTTACACTGATCATGAATCAATTGAATGAAGAAAATTACAAGTGTTGCGCAGTAAGAGCATATGATCGTTGAAGTGTGATTGATTGTATACAATGATCAACTGTGTTAGATTAGTTTTAAAGATAATCATAATGAATTGAACAGTGTTGTCAGCGTTTATTACCCAACAAGTATCGATGAAGCGTCTTTCATTGTCGATTTGGATGGAAACGAAAACATTATTGTAGTGTACGACCATGTTACACTTGAGCACCAATTCAAACCCGCTCAAATGTTTTCACGTGGTTAGATTAAACACAACATCATAATCATTTGACACAGTTTTATGCACACATGACTAGAGTAATGCGCGACAACTGTTTCATGTTAATATAAATTTGTGGTATTTACGCCAATAGTCTTTCAAATTGTCATTATAAGTGTTGTACCGTTGACCACAATGATCAGTATACTTCTATCATTACTGACTTAGTTGAACAATCATGCAAGTTTTAATTTTGTCACTTTAACAATCACAACTAATATATAAAATGTATGAGATAGATAAAAAGAAATTTATCTGATACTGAACACCTAGGATTCATTAGTAATAGGTTTGGGTCCCGAAATATTGTAAGATACGTAGCAGTCGCAGAAAACGGCAGAATTAGACCCCACAGTAGGATTTGAACATGCATATGCATCGCTGAGTAACCTAAATAGAAAATTATTAAGCGTGCCCTGGATTAAAGAAAAGGCAAAGTGAGCAACCTTCAAAGAGGTAAATACATTTGACTCTTATTCATAAAATAGCTAAACACACCAAGGATATAAAAAGCACTAGAGCATCCTCAAACACTACTGAATAATTCCCAGTGAACCCTGCAGGTCAGGAATGGAGGTTTTAAAGGAATTGCTCTGCAGGAAGTTAGAAATGATCTCGCAAACTTTTCTACTTTTTAAACGATTTCACAAATTATGTTCACGTAGGACATACCCTTCGTTTCAATACTTCAGCAGCTCACACTAAAGCCAAGATGGTATGGTTACAGGGGAACAGTGAGATAAATTTAAATATGAAATTCAAACATATCTAAACATCACAATTTTGTGTACAGAGGAAAAAATAACAGGATGTAGGATATTTTCGGATTTCAAACTCCGGAAGAAACTAATCAAATGGGAAGGTCAACAAAGAGAAATGTGGTGTCAGCTACGATAAAATTATATAGAATTGTGGAGGTGATTGTGATGTAGAGACAACTCATAGCGTAGCCTCAATTATCACAATCTCAAGAGTTTAATGTTACGTTTTCTGCACGTTTTACCGCTGTGGAATAACACAAACTTGCGATCGCACTTGCGACGGTGATAGAGTATTAGAGTTGGTACAATGTCTCATCCAAATTGAGTTAGATACTTCATCCGTCAACAACGTATTTATATTTTCACTAGATCGTGGAATAACATGGAATATGGTTGAACGTCCTATAAAAAAGTATGACATTATCTATATCAAAGATAAAGTCCGACGAGGAATGTCGATACTGACCGGCACATATTCGAAACGTTCTGAACGTAAACATGAACCACATTCATCTCCATCATCGCCAGTGAACCTCATCAATACACATTACACACTTGACAGTCGTCGTTAAAAATGGTTTTGAGAAATGTTCCTGGCCGTACGAAAGGTATTTCAGAAAATAAACGATGTTTACGTACAATAATTAAAGTGACAGTCTATCATATAGCGTGGGATTTAGTCAGAATTATCTCAACAAAGCGGGTCCATTAAGCTGCGACACCATCAGTGGCAGTTATGAAAACATATATACAACAACGAGTTCCGGTGGCATAACCACCCCCACTTCCAGGTTATATAGCATCTGCGTTCTCACCATGGTCGAGCCAGGTGATTTTATACCGATTTGTTCGTTCTGTCCCTCGAGGTACGGTAAACAGCTGACACATATGTATTCAATGCTTGATGATTCAATCGGGTTGGATATTGATATCTGTAGTGAAATATTAACCATTAAAATTCACATTAAAGGTCGGCGTGATATTTATAATAATAACTGTCATCCGTAAACATGTAAGATCTGTGGTTGTTAGTAGCGTGATAAACCTTTAGACCCGACATATTACGAAACTGATTCGGTGACGTTGTTAGCGGTTTGTACATAGTGGCACAACGAGTGTTCGCGGAATCATTGATACGTTCTTTACCAAATACCAATCAAGTTGCAAATAAGATGCTGAAAAACATATGAAATAACTTACATTACATGTGGTTGGATCCCTTCATTTGCTAAATTTCGAGTTTCACCGAAATCAGAATGCTACCATCAACAAAAACTATGCCAGATGCGGTTAGTAAAACCAATGGAGCCCAACATTGAATGTCTGATTTAGCGATTTCAAATCTGTCAGTAGGAAGTGGGCTACGGTTATATATGTAATGTTCGTAGTCCTACCTACCTACCTACTAAATAACTACCTACATGCATGTTTAGCTTCGTATCAGTATAATTTGTTGAGTTAATGGGAATTACAGTAATCTAATACATCATGTTGTCCTGTGGAGCAGACACTAATCAAAATCCAAGCAATGTGACAAAAACAACGTGCATGGCTTTGCACTATTTGTTCGGGAAACTTACCAGTGTGATTATAGGAACCAAGTACAATGGGTTGATTACAATTCTTCCAGTGTATCTGTAAACATACCATTGCTGTATCTGATAAAAAATAAACATTTCATTCACTTACAAACTGGATAAACTTTGTCGTATCACTTTTAAAGCAAAGGAACCTTTAACAATTCTCGACCAAATGATATGATTCATATAATTCATAAAATTACTCAATGTATATTGTATATTCAGATCTTGCACATTTTGGAGTTTTGAATTGCATAAAAAAATATGCAAACAGCATAATTATCCTCCTCTAATATTATCATTTTTTGTATTAGTACAGTATTTTTCTATCTACACTTAATGGAACTAATTATTTACATCATAACAGTTTGGGTGACAGGGTTAGCATATGTCAATTGCATTGATGGTGCTGTTAGTTGTTAGATATAAAGCATAGTGCAGAGTTTATCTTTGAAATGTTTAGGCAAAAATAATTTTAACCGCTTAATATTCATGTTCACCAGTACAAACGTACGAATATTCTTGAAACTATCGGATCCAATGTTTTGTATAAGCTTTCTTTATGAAACTGATTACCACAGAAAGGTGGCTACAACATTTGTGAAAGTCATCAGTCACTGCATGACAATGCTTGTTCATTTCTATCGCAAAAATGATTCACAATTACCCGCAACGAACCTTCTTTTATTTCTTGGCCTAATATATTTAGGTTTATTCAATTTTTTTAAATATGTAACATATCTGCAAAAATCTCTCTTCAAACTTTAGCATTCACACGGCATTTGTATATTTTAACGTTACAGTTTGTATTCGGTGTTCAAGACTTGTATCCCAGATTAATTTCTGTTCATATATTTTATGTACTAATGTCTTATAACGAAATTACGCTTATAAATCATAGTCCTTTTATACACTTTCTTCACTGGGTTATGTAATACAATATTGGAACCAAAGTTGATTGATGATGTTAATGTACACTGAATGAATATGATCTTTGTTTGGTGTCAGTGTCATGCAGGCTAAGTTCTAAAACTTTGCTATTTAGCTATCAGTAGAAACTTTAACTCCACCGAAACTTCCTCTTTCTCCATAGCATATTATGAAAAGAGTTTTGGTGACTAGACTGTATCTTCCCTAAACATATATTTTAGATAACGTTTCGTTTGCATCCATCTCCAAAGACATACACGAGAACATATTACGATTGTCACAATCTTATTCACTTTAATAAATCATGTCTAAATTTCGGAACATGATCAGCATTTATATTCTAAGCATATATAGATATAACAAAATGTCTCTGAACCTCATAACATATTTACATTGGCCAGAAAATGTATTGTCTGTATATTGATGTGATAATCTACCTACATTCCGACATAATTATATTCAGTTCAGATGTTAGTATCTCGTGAATGAGATAAATGTTCACTTAAGTTCTTGCTTTTAGTTGCTTATCTTTTTAAGGACTATTATCAAAGTCATTGTTAGTTTCTAGACAGGTGCTTGAGCAATTGGGCAGGATATGTCAATATATATCAATTGGATATCATCAAAATATATAATACTGTCACCCTTGTTTCCTTAACAACCCCTGCTCCTAAATTTCTCAGTATTTTTCTTATCAAACCTATATCTGGAAAAGTTAAGCGTAACTTGTCGTTAGTCATCGTATAAATACGTTTAGTAAATTTACTTTGATCCATTACTGCTGTCAGCGGAATTATTATCTGTATCATACTACATGAATAATGATATCTGACCATTATTTCAGGTACATTGATCAGTTAAGAGAAATACGTAGCACACTGAGACATCATGCTCATAAAGAGTAAGATATTGTCCATATATCACGGTACTATTAAGCAAGAGTCTGCAAAAACGGACGAAAGGAAAAGCAAACAAAAACACAAGTGACCCTTAGTTATACACTGCGTATCCGAAAAATGGAAAGAACCCTTTAAAACTTAGGTTTTCTATGTTTTTGTTTATAAATGATCAGTAGATAAATACAATAAAAAGCTTTGTCCAAATTATAAGAGTACTTAACAATTAAATATATTCATCTTTCATTCAGTAATATATTGAACTTGCCCTTTTAGCAAGGAACTCATTAGTTTATTTTATTTGTTGCTATATTGTGTTAGTGTTTCGTCAACTGCCTCACCGTCATTTTTGTTTTATTAGTATCATCAGAGTAAGAAACCTCCGACAAATATATGAACTCCTGATGTTGCCATCGAATTAATGATAGTATATTTGCATAAATTATAAAATGACAATACGCATCAAACAACGATATTACACTTTTAGACATAACTAGAAAATATAAAATATTATTTTATTTCTAAATAATATAGTTCTACCTTTGTATTATAATGAATTACAATGTGTTCATACTTTTTCATTTTCTTTTAATGCGAAATAAGAAAAATGATTCTAACAAATATTACTGTCGGCTATAGATCCTGTTTTTCTATTTAATTTTGGAACGTTATAAAGCTGATTGTTGTAACATATCAAATAACTCTCTCTCTCTCTCTTTCTCTCTCTCTCTCTCAAACTGTTCTTGGGCATATTCAAATCCAGAACTTACAGATTTTGGTGGTGGATTGAAAACTATTGCACATCCACGAAGACTCGATTGTCTTTCAGATCTTGTAGAAGAGTGTAGATTAGCATCTTTTATAGCAACAATAAGATCATATAAAGTAAATACAAAACTCAAAAAGCAATGCACGTTCAGACATTTCAACATTTTTACATCGCTTTAATTGATCATGGTATTTTTGTCATTTAACGTTGTATTATTATCATGAAATACAGGAGTCTTTAGTTTATTTCAGGTTCTGGCCTAGCTGTACAATAAATGTTTTGTGCTCATAATATTAGTATCATTAACTTTGTGTTACAAACATAACTATCTCTGTGTCTCTGTCAGTATTTCCGTTCCGTTTCATTTATGAACTGTAACTGACGATGAAATTGTGTTTTATTTTATCCTAGAATTGCTTTCAAGAATATTTGTTTGCATCAAAGTGATGAATGATATGGACGGTTATTAAATCCTAATATTTATGTAAGTGTATTGTATCGACATAAATAGGTCAATTATTTACTTAATGGTCATTTCACGCACATTCATTTTTTTATATCTTTTCTTTAACTACCCTTTACCGATTACATCGCAATTATTGCTCGCGTGCACTTGGCACGGATTTGTATACTGGTTTATTTTATTTTCTTCTGATAAAGCAGATTGTAACGCATGCATAACACTGATTGCTTTGTATATACGTCCTGAACAATAGAAGCCTTTTTCCTCGTATTGTCATGTATTTGCTTCAGAATAGCTACTGTTTGTGTAACAGTCTGTGTGGAACTCTTATCCAGAATTGTTAATTGCGTCAACGTATCATTGTCTAAAGGTTCGTTAGGTCGACAATCTGGTGAAATCGATTACATGTCATGACATCAGATCGTTGTATTTTTCAGCTGAACGAGGAACATACATCCACATTCCTCATCATGCTATATTTTTGCAGATTACTGTCAATAAAACCATAATAACTAAGAATAACAAGAGATATTATTTAGTTCGTAACAGTTGGTATCCGGTACTAAGAAATTATTTTGTATGCTTATGCCATGCGTCATATATCTTTTTTCGATTGTCATTATTAGGGTGCATTCACAATTTGCTTTGGGCTTAGATGCTCTTAAATTGTATAAACCTACTGATATTTATTTTATTATTGGTGTCTTTCTCGCAATGTTTTCAGTACATTATAAGGTAGTGTGATCAACTAATACAATATCAGTTCTCTGTTTTTTACCGCTTTGAAATACATGTTTCGTTGTCTGACTGTCTTTAAACAGTTACATAAGTAGACCTAGCCATTTTGGCCTCCATTTAAGTACGATACATGTGAATTTGTGCCGACGATCCATTTTCGATGCTGTGAGAGGATATGCCTTTGTAGATTTTGCAGTCGCTTCTGTCTCCCTTGTTCATGTACGAGGTAACGATGTTGGCGTCTCTCATATCCTAAGACACTGCATACTCAGCGCAGGACTGGCAGATGAGGTGTGTGAGTATCACGCATAAGCCGCACTTGATGTCCCCTGCTGGGAAGCCATTCTTCCCCGGGGATTTACCAAAGAACAGTTTCTCTAATGTCTTCTATGGTTCTGCTACAGTAGGTTTATCATCCAGTTCGGCCATGATAGGGAGGTTTTCGATAGCGTTGAGGACATCGTTGGTCACGTGGTTCTCTCTGGAATACAGTTCAGAGTATTATTCCACCCAATGATCCAAATGCTTACCCTAGTTGTGGGTGGTGTCGCCTACGGTAGACTTATGTGGTGCTGTCACTATATTTACGGGACCTATTTCTTTCTGTGCGCCATCGTACATGCCTTTGATATTTCCGATGTATGTTGGTCTAATCGCGCTCAGGGCGTATTAATTGGCACACTGCCATTCTAATATCTGCATTTTGCCTCCGTTAGACCTATATGACTGTGTTGTCTTCTGGCAGGGGGTTCGCTTGTATTGCAGGTGAGCCCTGCAACTCTCTACTATGGCTGGTATGAGTGTGGCGGAGTTAACGTCAAACAAGTCATTGTTCTTTGATTGTTTCTTACCAACGATCATTGTGGGAGTATTGTAAACAGTCTATGTGATCTGATCACATCATTCTTTGGCACTGCAAGTGGGAGGTTGTGAATCAAACATCTT
Organism: Sinohyriopsis cumingii; assembly: GCA_028554795.2. Classification (NCBI taxonomy): domain Eukaryota; kingdom Metazoa; phylum Mollusca; class Bivalvia; order Unionida; family Unionidae; genus Sinohyriopsis; species Sinohyriopsis cumingii. Next base: position 70,124,913 of record CM068832.1, on the reverse strand, counting down.
TGAAAGAGTATAGGTGAATTCCTCAGCCTTGTATGGATATGATGTTTTGCCAACGTCAATGCCATTTCATTTTCCAGCACAGCAACTAGTGGTCGGTGTCTCAGTCAGCGCGGTGAAAAGTACGGGTAAGAAACACACCAGTCATTGCAGACCGTCTTGTAATGATTAAGTCCAGTTGGTGCCAGTGTTTATACCGGGTATACGTCCAAGACACTTTATGCTGTGCTTTGTCTAAAAGAATGAATTGTCGATGCTGCGGTCGTGGTACGAGCACATCTCTAGAAGGCGCTGCCCGTTTCCATTCACCTTTCGAGCGCCACACATGCCAAGAAAAGAAAGGCTAAGAGTCATGGTCGACACCCACCCTAGCGTTGAAGATCCTAACCAAACTCAACATTTCTTTCTTGGGAAATTGGTCGATGAGCTCGTCTATCGCACCGTGGAGCTCATCCATGGTATATGTGGTGGCGCTGATTATGGATGTTTCAACGTTGATCAGGTTGACAGGCCCGGTTCTGTTGTGGAGGCTGATGTAGAGTAGTCTTCCATTTCATTGTTGGTATGGTTATATCATCCGTAACATAGTGGCACTGACAGCAAATCCAACACCAAATGATGTGGCTTCGTCGGCGTTCTTCCCTTGTCAGAAGAACGTGTAGTTCTTTTCTCTGAGGGACCAGAAATCTGGTAATCGTATCTCCTGGAGCTAGGTGCTGTCGATCTGGAATGATGCAAGTCTTTCGTGATGACTGAAGTCTTTCGAATAACACTGATTGTGTGAAGGTTATCTGAAAGCCAAATCAGCATGTTCCGGATATTCCATATACCTAGCTTGATGATTGTAGGTTTGATTATTGGTATTATTTTTGTTTTTGTTATTTCTTGGAGCTGTAGTTGCAGTCCACTTTTCCGGTATTCACTTATTGTAAGCCTTACGCACCCAGCAAGACAGGCAAACTGTGGTGGGACGGCAACGTATTGTCTGTGGGCTGCCCAGCTGGAGGCGGGTGGTAGGTGTCCAGTAAAACAGGTTGGTCTCACTGTCAAAAGTAACCCCTGGCGTCTGGCTCTACTTAAATCGAGCGGTGACTTATACAATGTAAACTGCTGCTTCCCGTGTCTTGTCGACGCTCTGGAGCGATGCTGGAGCTGATCCGCCTTGTCCACGCAGGAGTTGCCGAGATGACACTTCCAAGTCGCCTTAAAGACTCCGTCTCCATATTTTCTGTTGGGGTTTACTCCCTTACCCTTTTCCCTAAGTGGGTATAGTCGCAAGGAAGCGAAGATTTGAAATCGGAAATTACCTTTTCCTAGATGGGCGACCACCCAAGATTAACGAACCCCACCTGCCCGAAGCGCCTGGTTTTGAGGCGCCATAATCGCGCCTGTCATCCGTTCTCCAATCAGTTGAAACAGATTCCGCCATTCGTGAAGGCCTGGATCTGTATTTGGTTGTAAGAGGTTTTATTAGACGCAAGCCAGTGGGAAGTGAGTTGTTATATCCCACATTTGCTCCCTGGGATGACAACCATTTGGAACACAATATGATAAACATATAATTTAACTAAATAAGGAAACTAAAGCGCTCACGAATGAAACCCAATAGGCCCAATAATTACAATTTTAAAGGTGTCGGTTTCTACGAACCGAGTAGTTGTAAAATGGTGAAAAAAGTCATGTAATTACCTATTATGAACATCTGCTAATATTATGCTATTTACTTGATTTGCCTTTCTTTTTAGACGACATTTAACTTACACGATGTGTTTATTTGTTGAATGTGTTATATGACGTTTATTTTCTTTTTCAAGCAATACCTCCTCGATAATAATTACATATTGATAAGACAACTTTTTACATGTAATTGGAACAAAAATATGTACTTTAATTCATACAGAAAATGAACTGTTGTCGATCAGTAGGTAGCATATACTTATAGAGTATAATGTAAGTTCAGTTATTCGTAACATTATTTTTGACAGTGGATTTACATGACTTATGGAATTTATTCATAAGCGATAAGTTTCATTTGGGTATCATGATATTTTTCGTTCCAACCTTTGCAACATTACTAGAAATTATATACTTCAAGTTATTTGTACTTTTGTGTAATCCTACTCGATTTCGAAAGAAACGAATTTAGTGTATGTGTGAAACGAACATTTCATTTAGTTTTGCTATCTTTCTATTGTAACATAAACACATTAAACAGATAACAGTTAGTACAATAATTAATAAATGATAGATGTTTTGTGATCATTGGGAATATGTATGTGACAAACGACTTGCGTCTGCATCATATCTAGTGAATAGTGTTTCTTTGTCATTTCAACTGTATTCGACACCACCAAGACACGCGCGGAACTGATACAAAACGAAATACAATAAACCCGCATAATAGACGATGATCCATCAAAACATGTAAAATGAGATCAACTTAGGAATAACCAGTGTGCAATTCTCCTTGAATAGTTCTTAATATAGTATTGATCGATACTAAAATAACTGATTGTAAATATGAAATTGGTATACATAAATATATATAATAAATGTTGTTCAATTAAATCAAGAGATGATTGTCTATAGGTTATAAACGCTGAAAGTCGCTCAACAATCTATATTTTACAGATGGTTGAGAGAGGTATGATGCAGCTTGGTCTGCAAGAAAAACAGCACTGAATTAACATCAGCATCACCATCGTTATCATGATCTTCATCATAAACAGGGATACTAATTAGCATCGAAAAAATTTCAATAATTATAAGACAAATTAATAATTCTAGTTATATTAACAAACTGAACTAAAATATCCATGTTGAATTGTCTTTAATTCAGTATGTTGCCATTTCAGGGAAAGAACAAAATAAAACGTGCGTAATACAGATACATATTTTGAGTATTTTGTAGAACTTAAATCATTGTAATTGGGAGAAAGGCAACTGCATCAATCAGCAATGGCTTCAACTCTTCCATCCGATCGCTTCAAACCTTTGAAACACACTTTCCTTCAATGCACCACTGGAGTAAAATTATATAAGTATATATAAATTTATATCTATATATATATATATATATATATATAGAGAGAGAGAGAGAGAGAGAGAGAGAGGGAGAGAGACAGAGAGACAGACAGAGAGACAGAGATAGCTAGTTCGGTTGATCTGTATGAAGATTCTTGCATTAATATATGCTTACATACATACATACATACATACATGCATACATACATACATACATAAATACATACATACATACATACATACATACATACACACACACACACACACACATACATACATACCTACCTACCTACCTACATACATACATACATACCTACAAATATATATCTATATATATATATATATATATATATATATATATATATATATATATATATATATATATATATATATATATATATATATATATATACACACACACACGCAGGCACGCACGCACGCATGCATGCAGGCATACATACATACATACATACATACATACATACATACACATAAAAATATAGCTATTCGGATATATAGATATACAGACGAACATATATAGTCATACAGACATATATATATATATATATATATATATATATATATAGATAGATAGATAGATAGATAGATAGATAGATAGATATATAGATAGATAGATAGATGGATGGATGGATGGATGGATGGATGGACGGACGGACGGACGGATGGATAAATACATAGATAGATAGATAGTGAGATATATTGATCGATCTATATATAGATAGATAGGTATATGCATACATACATACATATATATTTATATATATATATATATATATATATATATATATATATATATATATATATATATATATATATATATATATATATATATATATATATATATAAAGATATTGACTTTAAATCAAACAAGTTACATGATATGTTATGATATTATTCTCAATTTGTTTGAAATTTCATATGAACATCAACCCTTAGGCATAATGCGGATTCATGTTAGTAACGCTTTTGTACGTGCATGTGTTATAGAGGCCAACATTAATGTGTTGGCATTGGTAGTCTGTGGTAACAAACACAGCTTTTCGACCCATATCAAAGAATGGTTGAGTAAATGAATTTTCATGCAAGAAAGTTTATATATCTGCTAGTGTAAAGTAACAATACGTAAGTGTGCCTTACTTTCAATTATATTGACTTTTTTAATTTAATTAATCTTCCTTTGCAATATAACGCAATATTGCCCATAATTATTCATTGTTTGGAATACACTGTTTAATATTTTTGCTACTGAGCAGTTTGTAAAATAGCAAACTAATTGTATTTCTGCATTTCGTAAGAGAGATATACAGATATACAGATAAAGAGTGATTCAGGGAGAGACAGAGCATTATATTACATTATTTTGTCCACATTCAGTTCCTCTGGCTGCACCTTGATATACATCCAGGCATATGCCCGTTGGGGGATCTGTACACCTCATCTTATCACAAACATCTTCTGGATCAGTCTTAAAAAATCATAAACTGATGCAGAGCTCGATCTCTAATACGTCAAATGAATAGACATATACTGCTAGAAAATATAATGCATTTCATTTAGAGCAAACGTTGAAATTACGTCTGACAGTATATGATTGGCAGGTTCTGGCAACTCGAGGGGACGCATTTTCATTCTGTTCTAAATATCTGAATATGCTATGAAAAATAAAATACTTTATTTCTTAGCTTGAAAATGTATACACTCAGTTCCCTCTAAATATCATTTTGAAATCTAAGAGAATGTTTGATATCATTTACTGACGTTTCTTTGGACGTTGATGTTTTTAAACCAGTAATGGACGGGAGTTAAACACATCTTCCTTGAATGGAAGTAGTTCAGTAAAATCATTTCCAGAGAAACAATCTGTAAAGAGGACCATATAAACGGACGAAACACTGTGCTGGTGTTTGATATATACTGCACGAATTAAAGCTCTATGCAACTGCTTACATAAATACTCGTGAGGAGCAATACATATGCCGAAGTTATAAAGGTGTCACCACATATTCAGCATTGACAAGATTAACGTTTTACACAAGGTAAAGTGTTGAGCAATTATACATGTATCAGCATAAAGGAACTTTGGCAAGTTTTCTAATCAACATAATTATTTACGTATGTTAAAATATAAACTTTATATACGTTTGCATCATTCCAAAACAATTAAAAAAAAACAAAAAAAAAAACAATTACGAACACACTCATACAATAAAATCATTGAGTTCCTTACCATTGGATCTCAACTTTAAGTTGTATTTCAGGTTTAATGTTTGTAAATATAGTATTGTGGTGGCCTACCGGGAAATACATATCTACCTACCCAAAATACCCACCAATCCAGCAACCTACATACCCTACCCTGGCAGAGAATTAAACTAAATATTACCAATTGCAATACTAAATTATGCGTCCTGCCATGATCAGATTAACCCACCGATCACGTTTTTGTTTGTTTTCGTTCTTTCAAGAATCAATTTACTTCATATCAACGTGAGTATATTTTTAACGGGTTGGTCCCCTCCAAGCTAAATAATACTGGATTCACTTCACAGTCAATGTGTGTCCTTGGCTTGACAGCAACTGGTACATCCATTTAGTCCATTAATCATAGACAAATGCAGTTATAGGGACCGCATTAACTTCCTTGTTATTCTTGCATTCAGTGCCAAGCAAAACGGAATGTGTCTATCCTCAAAACAAGGGGGAAAGTCCATATACTGGAATTGCAAATGAAATATTACCAAAGTTTACACTAGGAAAGGTAATCCTAGACAGTATCGATATGACCTAAAAAATTAATGGCAACCACAATGTCGAACCAGCCAGTAAGAAAACCCTGAGCTTGCCTAGAAGCTGCTTCCTGCTTTTGCTCAAGAGTATTGCATTTCCTGGCAAGTTCGTCAACACCCTATCGAAAGATATACGTGCTAACACTAACAGCTTCGTTAGAATGTCCACAATATGTACATGTCCAAAGCAAGGTGCAACGTTGATGTGTCATCATTCAGAATGAATTCATGATATGAGTAAAATGACTATGAAATGAGCAGCACACTAATGGAAGCTGAGTTGAATCATAGATCACACAACTTTCATCAACCTTGACTATACCAACAATATTGCTCTACTTTAGTATTAGCTACATATATTACATATCTACTACCACCATCACCTGTATTTAGGCTAACATCCACGCTACCAGTTTATAAGCTATCATGTGAACATAAGAACCCCAGTCGCATAAGGGTTCAAAATGCTGGACTCATTTCTGAATGTCGTTTTCTCATTTCTCAACATTGGCAGCGGTGAATTAAACTAGAGAGTTGCAGCATGAAAACATGAATTGAAACGTTAGGCGTTCCAATGTCAGCCTTGCTAAATATTATACCAGTCTTGCTCAGCGGTATAATTGCTTGGATGCAAATAGCGGCCAGGTCTAATAATAGCACGTTAATTAATAATGATAACTCTGCGAAATCCCTCGTATCACAGATATCCAGAATATCCTGACATATGAGATCATTCGCGTAATGAAACAACCATCGGTTACAAATATCATAAAACGAAGACGCTAACAAGTCTTCGGACACATGCTTGGAGCATCTCGATATATCAATTACAACCGGGTAATAAAAGCGGTGAGTCGAAGACCACCACGTGTTTTTTCGAAAGTATCCTGGCTCTGAAGGAAGCGGCAGGACTTAACATGAGTTACAATTTTGACTATACAACAGAAAGCAGGCGCCCTGGATCTCACCTACTGACGAAGAAAATGTTACTTTATATATAGCATCAAAATGCAGTACGCTCATTCACAATTACATATCCACAGATCTTTATCATTTTGATTACATTTGTAATTTTGCAAAGCGGTGAAGGCAAGCTATCACATTATTGACGGGCAACCGTGCACAATAAGCAACACACATGGTAAAATACTTAAAGCAAAAGCTGTAGTAAGTATTGATGGGTGAGTGGCTGAGGCGTTCATAGCCTAAATTGTTTCACAGAATAAATTCAGGTTCAAAATATATGATGAAATAAGTTTCGAATTTGGAATCGGTGTCCATTTTTATATATTCATGTGATATATTTCGACTTCCTTATTTTATCCAGTAGGAATTTTATTTTTTGGTTTTGTAACTCCACGTTAGTAGTAAGTAAATCACTAAATGTATACTGCTGGAAAAGATAATTTAAGTAGTTGGGCATATGTCCAGTTTCATTGTCACTTAATAAGATATGTGACGATTGATCTTGTGAATACAATTTGTATACATGCATGTTCGTTCAATCTTCTATATAAGAACGAGTTACGTTCTTTAAAGCTTACAACTATGCTGCTGTTTAGAAACGAATATATGTGATTCAGTAAGGGTGGTTTGCAATCAACACGTTTCACGAATATATGTGATTCAGTAAGGGTGGTTTGCAATCAACACGTTTCACGAATATATGTGATTCAGTAAGGGTGGTTTGCAATCAACACGTTTCACGAATATATATACGGATGCACTCATTCCTGGATTAACCCATTAATTATTCCTCACTGTTTTGAAATTATCCAGGAAAGTAGATTTTAAAACCATTGCCCTGTATTAATTTAGCAGGCCAAAATTATAATGTTCGCCTCCTAAGATGGACGTACAAATATATAGTATTCATATGTATGTTATATTAGGTCAATATCCAGCTAGTTACATGTGATTTTCCTGATAGTACAAATTGATGCTAACAGTCATTATAACTATATTATTATAACTATTATAAATAACTGTCATATTGTTTTGCATTTATTGTTATCAAGGAATGCATATCCACTCATCTACTCGTAAGTAAAGATCGAGCATACCTATCTTAATTCAGCCGTAATTTAGACAGAGCCCATCAGCAATTTGGTATAGTTTTATTACACCTTGAGAAAATGTGGAACTGACGAACTAATAACATACTCATTCCATACTCTAAGGAATAGAAATGACGTGCTAGAATAACATTACATCGATTTCACGAAATGTCCGATTCGCGAAATATTTAGTGTAACAAACTCTCATCAACACTCACACTGCGCCACTATCATCTGTTCTGGTTTTGGGCTTCAAGCTTTATAAGAAGATAATAAATATTTTCAAGTTAATAGTTAGTTGCTCACTGCCTGTCATGGCATTATTTGGACCAGTTTCCCAAACAAATCATGCCGCTTCTAAAACACTCAGTTGCTACATAAATCCTTAACTGGAATCAACTTCTTGATATTGTCCTAATTATTTAAAGATATCATTCATATGGCTTTTCAAAAACACTTTTTTTTTTGTTTTGACATCACTGTCTTGTGACATCAGAGTATGCAAGAGTTATTCTTACATAATATATAACTGGCGTTTCGATGTTAGAATGTATGCTGCCCTTGTAACAATTAATATGAACTTTGAGCCTAATACGCACATAAGATATTAAAAACAAATGAGTAATTATGCAAATGAAGACCATCCAGCTTTGTGTGGACTGCGTTCCATGTCATATTATGCTGATAATTATCGTAAATAATTGACTTTCCTATATGACCTGGATAAAGAAGCTAATCCACGTAAGAACATTCTACCCTACACACACACATATACACACATATAATAATACCTCACAAAATTTAGAATGGCGCCCCATAATAAAACGACACTGCTCGGTAAGATTGTAAACCATTCCTGGCTTATGCTGCACATAATCAAAATATTCCTGAATGTCATATAGTCTTCCAGGCATGGTCACGCATTTTCTGAAATGAGAATATATATCTATAATAGATAATAGCATATGACCAATTAGACTATGTATACAAAGTTGAATTAACTTGAGGCCGACAATTTCTAAAGAGACTATATAGGGGCAGTTCGCTTTTATAAATATATATAAACAACATAATTGGCTGTTATATGGAATATATTAATACTGTCCCACATGATTACCATACATACATACATACATATATACATACATACATACATACATACATACATACATACATACATACATACATAAATGATGATGCATGTTAGCTGCCCTTGTGTGACGATTTACACATTGTTTTGGTTTTGATTTTTTATGTTTCGATTTCATCGGAAAAGATCATTTCAATCATTTCAAGAGTCAATCATTTCAACAATGTCAAACCATAACAAATGCTTGTTGGAATATTTAGCTATGAATAATAACAGAGTTTTGATAGTCAAAGCCGAATTTGCACTCTCTTCAGTTATATGACAATGGCGGTAAGACATGGAAAATGTGTTCGTGGTCTCATTGGTAAAGTCATCATAAAAGAGAATTTTGCAGTAATTTTATTCTAAAATATCATTGACTACATCGATCATTAATGAAACAATATCAGCAGCAGCAGCACCAACAACAACAACAACTGCGATAGGACGTGGTTGTGGTAGAGGTTGACGATGGGTGATGGTGTCACGTATCTGCCATATTGCCAAGCCCAAATAACACTTTCTATTCTACCAAGTTTTATATTGAGATAAAATACAGCTTCATGTACGTTAATGCTAAACTAAACAATGTCATCGAACTATTTATCTGGTATTACCCTAATAATACTATAAAAACGGAAAAGAGAACAAGAATTAAATTGATTACATTGTCGGCATATTTTCATGAATGAAAATCACACTATTTCTAATACATCCAGTGAGTCAATTTTTTTTTACAATTGTTGTTAGTTTAATATATCCACTGGGATGGGGCATTCTCTTTGTCTTATATTGTGATGCACTATTCAGTTTTCTCGATTCTCAAATAGCATTATGTTACCTTTATCATTTTTGTCATAGCATAAAATACCAGTGTCATTTCATTTGACAAATATAGCATTTATCCTTTTTTCAATCTCTGAGAAAAGTATCTTATCTTATATCAACACCATGAAGAAGCAAATGTGAATATGACAGGTCCAAAAATAATCCCAATGAGTTCCAATCCTTTTCAATATCCTGGTGTAACGCAATGTCATTCAATGTCCTTCAATAAATTCTTATATTCTTAGGTAGCGTATTTAAATCAAAAGAAGCAAGAAGCAAATTCAATACATAGTTTAAAAAGGCAAATTAGACTGATATTGTTTATCATAATAAAGATGAGAAAAATGTTTATGGAAGGACTGAAATGTTCAGAATAAACCTATATCGTACTCTATATAGTATTATATGGAATTATGAAGATGTGCATCGTTTTGCTCCTTAATGGAATAAAACAAATTGGTTTTGTTCATAGAACAGACGTGGCTGATTCTAACCAAATTTATCTTATTATTACCGAAAATAGCATAGGACCTAATGAAGAAGACGTTATTCTTCCCGTGACACGAACACGAAATCAAAGAAAGGCACGAATTAAAATCTTCAATCAAATTATACACAAACAAAAGTTTAATAAGCATAGCTGTTCATTATATTGTGATGGAAAAAGATATGAGACAGTCAATGATCGATAATCAAAGGGAAAAACAAATTATTTTGAAACGGAATATAAGTGGTTTCTCAGGAAAGTCCAATATGTGTTCGCTTGTGCAAATAAATTTAAATAGTGTAGGTAGTAGGACCAAAAAACAAAACGCGAAATTGAAGAATAGAAAGAAAAATGTGAGCGTCGTAGTCCACAAAAGCAAGTCCGTATCTCCGAAGAGGAGATCTCAATGAAGACTCGTTTTTGAGAGGAAATTAACGCTGCGAAGCCAGGACAAGCACGTATTCAATGAAACACCGAGCAACAGACACTACAACAATATGTAAGAAATCGAAACATGCACCAGTTCACACTACATCAACAAGAAGCCAAAGTGGTCATCTATGGCAATTATCACATCTCCAACAGTTACTTAATCAATATAAATGACATGTTTGTAATTGTTGTCATTGGTGTACTATCCAAATCGTCTTTAGTGGTTCATTTATGATAGAATACACACTCGCACGTCATAGGAGCTTGCAAATCATATTGCCATATTGTAATTTAAGCCGCGTGATAAAAGAACGTTACTAAGGCACCAACTGTCTTAACCAAGCTTTAAGAAACAGGCAATATACAACAAGTACAACTGTATTGCCTTCACTGAAATTATGGAACCACGTGTCAGTGCCTTGTACGTCGTTAAGTATCTCTTAAAGAATGTATGTAGCATAAGTTTACGAAGCAGCATAATATGCACCGACATATAACAAAATAACAGTGACCTATAACCACATCTGGTAAGGGCTTACACTTAATTGTACATAGCAGTATCGGATGTAGTCCCGATGAAGTGACTCTATCAAAAGATTAGATCTTGCTTGATTGATCGTTTGTAATCGTTAAATATATCGAGTAAGAAACGAAACACAAGTTAAACATGGGACTAGTGATTTCCATGGGAAACTAACAGCACTTCTGAAGGAGTATTTAACGTACTAGACGATATAATTGTTTCTTTGAACAGGACAGGTGCATGTATGTTTCTATAAATGGGAAGATACGAAAGAAAACGTCTCAACATGTACTTTTATTTGTCTGTTTTACATATTTTGAGAAAAAATGATAACGAATTAAGCTACATAGAATATTTTCGTTGAACATAATAGTGAAAGGTATAGCAAAACTTTATCCAGGATATACATTTGAAAATATATCACCCCATTTTCAATTTTGGATTTCATTAGCCATAAGAAGAAGTGGATATTCACGAATATGACAATCATCTACAATTGGAATCTTCTAGTTATATAACGAAATACACGAATAATCTACGTTTCTGTGGCCAACGTATTCGAAAAGCAGAAGTACTTATATATGGCAAAGCTTTTGTGACAGATGTGAAGAACAAATATTTGAAATGCATTTTGGATTTATGCGTGTGCCTTCTATAATATATTACAAGAGAAACATACAAAGAAGGATAAGAAAGGATTTCATACGACATCATGGCGAATACTGTATACTATTAAAGAAGGCATCAAATTTCCAATCTCCCTAGAAACTCATGAGACTAAATAGTTTACTCGAAAATTCTTAACAACATTTATATGCCATTATCTTCTTTCTTGTAGCAAATGGAGATATTAGTATTGGGGTAAACATGAAACAAATGAAATCATCTGCACTATCTGATGATTCAAAATTATAATGTATTATGAAGATAATAAACCAAAATAAAATATATTTCCAATCAGATAAGTACATTTTGCTTGATATACCATTGCGCCCCCCGTATTTGACTTTATTTGAAAGAATTGAAGTATATTTATTTTCAGGCTATTATCCCGCATGTATCAATTAATTAATGTCACTTTTACTGGCTAATGTAATTATGTTCGTGCAGTGGCTTATATATTTCAATGTCGTAGAGAAAGTACGTAAATTAGGTTCATTCTAAACGACTACAAGGTGTGCCACTTACCCGAATAAAAAAATGCCTGAAACAAATGGAAGTTTATATTATTATGATTCTATATCCATTATTCATACTTGTGCTTTAAAACTTCTTTTAAAGCTCTCACAGAACAGTCTGAGGAAACCCAGGGGTTTCTGGAGGAACTGACTATGTTCAAGTCTGCAACTTTTGCACTCATAATAAAGTGATCACTTGCTTTACAAGCCTTCGCAGTATTTTCGCCATCGTGAAATGCTCCAAGACTGGAAAGAACAAGCAAATATCGCATTAAAAAATAATATATAAAACATCATATATATGCGTGTGTGTGTGTGTGTGTGTGATGTTACTAACCTATACAGTTTTAGCAACAACTGACAATTTCATCCATCTTTCAAGACGTATGTGTCTCACAACACTAACATGTGCTTTCATCTTCAAGAAGATCGAAACAATTGGTGTCTCCTCATGTATCAGACTGTATTGCATTAAACCATTACTTGAGCACATTATGATAGGTTGTATGACATAATAATCGAAACTATTATAAACCTTAAGCTGATTTGATAGCTGATCTGCCTCCAAAATGTTATTGTGTAAACAAATGCATCTATATTCCTGCTTATGGTGGCTCTTTCATTATGTCCTGTGCATATTATCATAAATATTATACGGTATAAACGCACTATTACTCGAATGCATCCCAACCATTTGTTACGAACAATAAAAAAATCATACTTATTTCACAGCTATCAGGCAGTTAACATTATATCTCATTACAGAGAAGTAAAAAGAAAATGCTTATATATATTAGCTACAAAAGCAGTGTTTAGGATATTTTCCGGAAGGTCAGTTGATAGTCCATCTTTATGGTTCTTATATTGATGAAACTTTCACCAGACGATTAAGTTAATGTATAGGAAAACTGACACCTGGTAGGAGACTACTACTATGGGACTGTCGGTCACTTACATTTCTTCGTGTGCATATAGAGAATCCAGCATCGGCCATCAACTGTACTATACGATTAAATTGAAACGTGGGAGACATATGTCTCCAACTGTTTGATTTACCTGTGTCCAAGTTCGTGTGCTGCTGTAAACACAGTCCAAAACAATCCACGTGCCTCTACAAGCGACATTCTTTTACCTTCGTGACATACACCGCCAGTACTCGTAAAACCTGAACAAAAGGAAAGAGATGCCATATCATAATTGCATTCTAGTATGGTAACCTGCATAGGATCCTTTAATTCATCAGATTTTTTAGATATTGTATTTTTCTACTAAATATACCAATTTGTACCTGGCACTAAAATTAATGTCTTTTTGCAGAAATCGAGATATTCAAACCGTTACAAATGTTGAATATGATCACTTTTAAAGAGCATTTCGATCTAAACATGTTCATATTTCAAAGTCATAACCCATAAATGTAGAAGAGAAGTGTCCTTTTTACCATATCGTATATTAACAGCTACAATAATAAATGGCATGTTGCATAGTTCATGAACCATTTCTACCACATTAGGTGAATACATATAGATAGATAGATAGATAGATAGATAGATAGATATATAGATAGATAGATAGATAGATAGATAGATAGATAATAGACAGATAGATAGATATACACAGAAAGAGAAAGAGAGAGAGACGTACCGACAACACCTGTATTATCAGTGGTATCAAAATACATTTTGTATCTGAAACAAAAACAGCCGACGCATATATTATATCATACCGCCTGTAACCTCAAATTACATTTAATATTCTGAAATTGGATGATTTATGTTGATATCTGTTAAGTCTGTTGTGGGAATGGCGGTGATTTCTATTTAAAACATATAAATCGTCTAACAGGTGGAAAAAATTAAGAGTATCTTAGAACAAGAGAAAAAAACAATTATTATATGGCACAACCCATGGACCACAACAGCAATATTATCAAAATGTTGTTAGTAAAGAGTAGTTAACTCTCCAGCACGTCAATAACGATTTGCACTCTACGATCTGGAAGTTAAACCGTATGTAATTCAGATCATTTCAGCATAAAATTGTAGTCAATATGGAAGAGTAATTATATTGTATAACAGTTTAATGTGGCCTTCAAAATTTTTATCCTTAGCATGTTAAGCATAAAAAGTTCATACCATTAACATATTATGTTTACATACTTACATGCCCTTATCAGAGTAACATAATTACATGGAAAACAGCATCATTGTTATATATTCAGAGAAAAAATATATGCTGGAATTATGTGAGCTACAAGTGTTATACATGTCATGACAACAAAATGTGGTTGCTGATCATTGATCCACATGCAGTAAACTCGTGATTTGTTTTATTTTGGGTATTTTCCGCTGTCTTTATTATATTTTCATCGTATAGAGTTATTACCGATGTATGTACACTTACTTCGTAAAGAGCATTCCGTGGTCGAAAACAGGTACGTGCTTTTTTCCTTCAGTCTTGTCCCAGTTTTTGGCATCCATCAGAAGGTCTACAGCCTCAATAAGCTTAGTTTCCCCAACTATATCCACCTTAGATGCCTTGTATGGAAAAGTGTTGCGCTAGAATGTAAACATGATACAAAAAGAAAATATTTAGTAATTGAGGAAATTAGGTTCCGCCCTTTACCTGAAACTAAAAATGTTAACAACGATATATAATTATTTTCTATATCGTTTCCTAATTTAGGATTATGATGAGGAGGATGATAGTCAAGCAGATCAAGGAAACATATTCTTCCCATGGAGATATTCTCATTAGACGAATTGCTCTCCTGAAGCATATTATATACTAATAAAAGAAAACAATCGAAGCTATATTTATTAGTGTCATAATGAAAGCAACAAAAACTTTGAGCGTGAAAGATAAGACAATTAGTGCCAAGAGGAACACACAAGTAAAATATTAGAAACAGCGATGAATGGCATCCGGTGCAGATTTTCTACAGGAAAACTGCAGAAACTAATGGATAGTCGCATTAATATTGTAGGAGATGTTAAAGCGCCACTGATGGGGCAGTTTGTTTCATTTTTAGATTCGTTCTCACAAATTGCTCGATTAATGAGTCATTATTGGTCAAAAATGGCATGGAAAGATAACTTTGAATATGCATTTATATGTGCATATACACAAGATTATACATTCACCTCACTGTCTCCTTGGGAGCTGCGGCAAACAAAGACTACCATGACAGACACAAGACGGAAAAGGGCTTGATCGAATCCAATACTCGGACTATGGAGGCCCGCATAAATAATTTTAGGCGGGCAAATATTTAGTAGTCAACTGACACGGTTAACAGAAAGATCAAAACATATTTTCCGATGTGAAATCCTGAGAGTGTGTGAAAATGTGTGCAGTCGCGTTGGCTCAGAGCAGACAGGGTCACTTATAGCGTTTAGCTTAAGTAGCAAATACTCTAAACGGCCAAAGTTAGCAAATTCTGAAAAATAACTTGTTTCATTCTTAGATAAAATTACAAATCAAAAAGAACCTACATCATTTGAAAAGATCCTAATTAATTTTAAATGTTCTGTCAAAATACCAAAACGCAGGGATTTACGAATGAATTCAAGTGGCGATGTGCTAATAATTTTCATTGATAGATAATGACATTGTATGATATCGATGTAATTCCACAACAGTGATGTAGTCCAAACATAAATTAACATTTTATTATGACAATGGCTAGTTGTATCACACTTCATCACAGACTGGATATGAACACAACTAAACGTAAAGCAGAATTAATATTTTTTGTTTTAGAACACTTTGTACGATGTAAAAATATAATCAACAGACAAGTACATGGGCCAAACATTCACATACATAATCATGCACATAACATAAACAACTTCGACATGAGTTGAAGAATCAATAATCAAACCGTTTATCGTGCACAAACAAGGAAATTGGCACATAACCTTCAAGAAGATTATATGATCATCAAATATAGCACAAACTATCATAATAACTAGAATGATATATGCCTAAACGATGATAATAAAAAAATTTACACTCAAAGAGGTATAATGATTGTTCAAAAAACCAAACCAAAGTACACCTATATAAAACTAATTTACACGCAAACGTGAATCTACCAGTAAAATGTTCAGTTGATGTACCGAGAAGCTGTGGTGTAGTATTTCAACATCAAACCCTATCACAATAACTTCTGTTTTTTTTTCTTTTTTAATTATGTTGATGGAAGTTTCGAGGATGTACTGACTGAATATAACATTCGGAATAGGAACATAGTTTATAAGAACTTCAAGGTCTTGCAATGCCAAAACTAAAGCCAAGAACTCCATGACCATTGTGAATTAATGTATGTAGTGCTTATTTATCTTCCTTGAGAAATAGCGTAACCGAATGACTACGACTGTGATAATTTACTGAAATAATACCTCACAAACCCTTGCATCATTTGCATGAACGAACATTTTAATTTGATGATTGAAATTTGGAGCTGAAATAGCTTTTGCTCTTTAACTATGGTCCACAATTTATCTGACCAATACAATGTGATCTTCTTACTTAAAACGTCGGTCAAGGACTCAACAATTGCGGAACATGTTTTCAACATTCGGATGATATCCGGGCATACCCAAATATTGCAGTCGTTTTCTTCTATTGATACGCACGTGAAGTGCAGATATAGCATGAACCTTTGACTTGACCTGACCTTATCCGACATTATGTCCTAAAATGGGACAGAAGTGGGGCGGCAAGTCTCATTTTAACCGAAGTAAATTATCAGTTTTTCTTCTCTCACGAGAACAAAGAATTTCCGCGATCCTTACAAGTATGTAATTTATGCTGTTGTTGATGAAATTATCACAACCATTTGTACCAAATAATATCTTGCTTATAAAATGCTCGAATGTAGATAGATAACTGTTCATACTAAATAGCATTATTTTCTATTGATATAGTCCATCTGGTTTTCCATAGGCCAATTTTATTTTGCTCCATCCGTAAGTGCAGTCTGTCAGAATCCTCTAGAAATGTCAAACTTATGTATCTTGCTTTACCTATTCATTCAATATTAGCATCAATATCGGAAATGGATCTGGGTTGGATTCCTGTAGTCAATGCACATACGGAAATAGTTATCTGCTTTCGACACAAGAATAAATGCCGAATTCCACTTACTTTTGCTCGGTTCAATAAAGTTATGCTTGAACAAATATTCAACCTCCTGCTTGCGAAAAGTTTGCTTGAGCACAATCGTCTTGTACGGCTGCTATTTTAATGAAGTGAAATCTACAATTTCAACGTCATGTTATATTATTTGATTGTTCGAATATGAACAACCTAAAAGAAGTGGTCATATTCATATATTAGCAATTTGAACGAAATACTTTCTGGTGGTTGTAGATGTGAAAACGTTTTACATATAGTATTTACTGTCTAACTTGGGTAGACTCGCAGACCCAAAATCCCCACAAAACGTCTGTACGTCATCATTCAAGTAAACATCATGTGGGAAAAGAATGAATTCATATATTTTTTTTTTAAATCATGTACAGAGATAAATCGATTAATATACACCTCTAGCACATGTACATAACTGTTGGCGGAGTTTGTTTTATTTTTGCCTTCCCGGATTGTTGATAATTCAAATCACTATTTTAAATGTATACAGATTATACTAATTGAGCTAAATGTTAGTTTGAAGTATTGAAACAAAGACAGAAAATGTCCGTCGTAAGAGCGACGTACTCATTAGATTTCATTGTTCTTCAAGGAAACTTTTGATGTCATTGGGGAAGTAGCACCTTAATTCTTCGGTTCATATGTCGTCGAAGTATTTAAAAAGTATGTGTTAATATGTTTAGATGCACAGCACCTGTCAACTAGTCGCTCATTGTCCCGAGCAAACTGACATGGATTTGACTGATACATTCTTTGACCAATCCAAAATTAGCACTTGCTTAATTATATACATCACACGCATTTTCGATGAGTACACACTGGAATAGCATGGTATATTGGTGACTTAACCATTTTAAATTCTCTGATTTATTTGCAGCATTTCAAAATAAGGATCAGCGTCTATTTCCTTAAAGAGGGTGGAACAAATTTAATATTTATGTGACATTAAAACGTGAACATTCTCGGGTAGAGTGCCTCATTCATTCTCACCACTTCTAATTCTCTTAATTAAAATGCATTTCCAAAAACTATTTATTACTTTTGTACTTTCAACTTCATTTGCATCTCTGTTTGTTATTTTTGTGCTTGAAATCTCTCTTTCTTCCTTCGGGTTGCACTTGAATGTTCAGCTCTGCCATTTTTCTATTTTGTCTTAATTGAACCTTTGCATCTCTCTTTATTATTCCTACATTTGTATTTTCATATCCATATCGATTTATTCTTTCCAAATTGATCTCGCTCCTCGTCTTTTTAAACTTAAGCAGCAGGTTTTCTTAACATCATTTAATTCTTGCATTCATATTTAACTTTCTTGACTTGCAACTAAGAATAAAATGAAGATTTACTAGTCAAACGCAAGTACGTTTATCAAAAGTATTATTTTCTATCACAAGTAAAACACAAATATTGTTTATTCGGTGTTTTAACAAAGATACGTTAACTCCGGTAGATCATATTGTCTGGAACGTTGGAGCACTGATTGCCTATTTCGAGCCATCATAAGTCTGAACTGTGTCGTAGCAGATCATATCTCTAATCTAGCGATATTATTCCGTTACACTTACGTTCTTGTCGCTTTATCTCCTTAGACTAACGAAACATGCTGGCGCTCTATATGGCTGAACTTATGAATATATGGTATATTTAGTTAAACATGCATTATCAAACCCGCATGGTTAATAAAAACAAAACTATTTTAACACTTTACTACTTAGGCTTTCCCATATAATCATCAACGTCATTGTGAATTATTTTGATGAGCTTAAGATATTCTCTATACAATCCTGGTATTGATGCAGAAATAGGTTATTTGCAAGACCGCAATTACATTACGCAGTTTGCATGTATACATAGTTCGAACAGAGGATCGTATTTGATACAACAGGTTGAGTGATTGACGTTACAGACCCTGGAACTATTTTAAGCCGTTTTAATCATTACCCATTATACTCATTTTGATTTTGAATTAGAATAATACTTATATTGTGATATAGGTGGTTCACTAAACAAAATCTTCACAGACGAAACATATGTTCATTTACAACCGCTAAGGTATTGCAGGAATACGTAGTTAACAAAATGTCTTACCTTAAAAACAATAAAGTCATTGAGTATAACATTGACTGATAGACTAGTATCTTCTATTCCGCTATATAGTAGGTTTACCTGTGAAATAATTCAAACAAAAGTGTCAGCTTTGTAAAAATATATAATCAACCTTTGGCAATTTTACAGGTGTATGCAATACACGAATATATACTGTGCCTTATAAAGGCTTTTCACTCAGTTTTTTTTTTCGTAAATCATACAGTGCCTGTAATTTGTATGGAGATTGGAGGAAAATGGAAGAAGTTAATAGATGTACCTCTTTTGAAGATTGACATTCTAAAAAAATGTCTTTGTAAATAGACCTACTCCAACTGATGATACCTTGTAAATAAAACTGATGCGCCTCCGTGAAAATCTAATCCAAGTGACCACGTGATTTACAATATGTATTTATATATTAATCGAACAAAAATGCGTTCTTTTGATGAAAGTATGAATTACTTACCCCGTTCATAATGTGTGAGAAGAATTGTCTTATATTTTCCATCACTTTACGACGTTTTGTCAGGGGATTTAATATCTTTACCATCGATGAATAGCTGTAAGTTGGAATTATATATATATATATATATATATATATATATATATATATATATATATATATATATATATATATATATATATATATATGTGTGTGTGTGTGTGTGTGTGTGTGTGTGTATGTGCTTGTATTTGTGTCTGTGTGTGATTGTGTGTGTGCTAGTGATTATGCAGTAGAAGGTTTGTGCATGACGAAAATAAAGTAATGCAAGAGGAGGATTTATTAAACAATTTTCGCTCTCAGCAACAGTACCAAAATATATTTGAATCAGACGTCGATGATGTTTGTTTCCATCTTTACTACTGCGTTGTGTAGGTGACTTTTCCCTACCAATTTCTTTATAAAAATATACATATTTAATTATCACAATAGTCTGTCATGATATATATATTCTACTGCACTGCTGATTAGCAATTAAAGCAGCACTTTAAATTCACCGAAAATAAACGTGTGCATAAATGAACACACGAATATTGGAAAAACGATAATACATTGCAACATATTTAATTAACAACACTTAATCAATGCACGATTGCACTGTTTTATATCTTAACCTTCAGCGATCTTTGTTTGCCATAACTAGAATGGATATTCACAAATGTGCACAATATTAAATAGGTACAAGTCGGAGATGGTAAATGTACAGGTAATAACATAATAGAACTTAGCATATATACTAACAGATTACTCACAAGTCCCATAATCCTGAATCTATCAGTACGGCTACCTTAACATGGTATTCGTTCTTATTTTGCCTGCTAGATGTACCTGTGGATGGAACCAGTAAAGGTTTAGCATGTACATGATAACATAAGTTTTTTATCATGATTGTATTTTAATGTAGGTTTAAAGTTTTTTTTTTCCAGAATGCATCTCAAAATCAACTATAGTAATATATATATATATATATGTATGTATGTATGTATAGCACATGTAAAGATCATTAAATTATGTGTGATGATAAACGGAACATAAGTTATGGAACAATTTGTTGTAGATTTCTGTAGCCATTTTTATATATGATAGTATTGACCTATATATACATATATATATATATATATATATATATATATATATATATATATATATATATATATATATATATATATATATATATATATATATATATATATATATATATATATATATATATATATATATATATATAGATAGATAGATAGATAGATAGATAGATAGATAGATAGATAGATGTGGTATTTTCGTTGCCCACCATGCTGGCTCCTACCTGTTGTTTGACTGCCATGTAATGCTGGTATTTGTATCGTATTGTATGAGGGATGAAAATGATTAGCTGCATCGTGTCCATCCAAACGCCTGAGAACAGCCATCAGTTCATCTGCTGTCTTCTCTTCGTTCACTCGTGTTGCATCTGAAGGTTATATTATTATTTGCTAACTATAAAGTGCATGAGTTAAATTCGATTTTAATCTGCTGCTTCATGGGACTGTCCGCTACTTTGATACGACAACAAACTCAGTGTTCTAATTTTAAATCAAGGGAAAATGTTAATGGAATGAAACTGATTGAATGATGTAAATCAATTGTCCCTTTATTGAAACAATAACGGAGAAAATCCTTAGAAGAGAAAAAGAGTATGTCTGTGTGTTTGCTTCAACAAACCTTCCCATTCTACTGAAATGTCTCTTTGGTTAATTGATAGGTCCTTTAAAACATAAAGCTTGCCAATATTTCCCGGAACATCCAACAGGTTTCTTGATTTGACATCAATCCCTGCTGGTCGAAGATCGTATGCTCGGTCTCCTATTCGTATATTTCCATTCTAGAAAATGTATATGTTTGCATATCATTAAAACATTTCAATCAAGTTGTGTTTTCGCTTGAGGTCTCACTCGTTTTCGTGCATGTCTGCTGTAGAATATGTTTGTGATGTATAATTCGGTTATATCCTGATTCATGATATTTACTTACACGGATTAGTGCTACCGTGCGAAAAATGTGATAAACTAAAACGATTACGAAATACATTATATATATATATATATATATATATATATATATATATATATATATATATATATATATATATATATATATATATATATATATATATAAAGTTGGTACATCATTTAGTTATATCTACTGCACATACAAGTTTATAAGGTAAGGTGCTATTCTTTACTACACCTTACTATACATGCAGGTATGTCAAGTATTCGACTGAATGTAACTCAGACAAGAAAATGATTGATATCTGGACTTGCATGAGGCAAAAATATAACAAAGAGTGACTACAATCATACCCGCAGAAGGGACAGTAGGACTGAAAAATGCTTGTAACATATTTGCATAAATGTACGCTAGGAATCACTGACTAAGCTAAACAAGTACGAATAGCTGAGTCAATTGTATAATTATATACATACATACATATATATATATATATATATATATATATATATATATATATATATATATATATATATATATATAACCGACACAATTCCAAAAGTTGTACTATATGTCAACACATTTCAAACATGTGTACACATAGTTGAGGTGACCAATAAACTGTGTGCCTATTGCAACTACCGAAATTGTCGAGATGCAGAAAGAGAAAATGTGTACACCGTGAGAAGACGAAATAGTAAATAATATATAGAATCACAAACAGACATGCGGAGAAAGTGTTAATAATAGTCATAGTAACATTAGTAATCGTGTACAGTCGAGCTCAGTTTTGATCAAGATTATGCTAATAACTATGATAGTCACGACTTTGTATGATATAACGTAAAAACGTCATTAACCCGCAATTGATAATGAAGTAACTGATGTGGCTTAATATGAAGGGCATATACATAAGTAGTCTCCATGCCATGAGGATAACATAACATCATCTTATTCGTTAGAGAAAAAGGATATACAATACGTAATGAGGAAACACTATTAAATCATAACGGTATTTGTACATCTTTTGACAATGTATTCCGTTTGCCGTTGTATCGAATGAAAAGGCTGCCACACAACAAGTGTGCACTAGTATCATTATGCTACATAAAGGCTGACTGCTTCGTAGCGTTTTCAAAAGCCAGATACATTTTTTAAATTGCTTGAAAACTTTATAATACCTTGTCGATAGGTCGTTTCTTACTTAAATATGCATGAACCAGAATCAAATCATTCCATGAAGTCTAGCTGGCCCTCAGCCCATATTTATATTTCATACTAAGTTTAGTGTGTGTGCAAAAAGGACAAGTCCATGCTCCCTCTGACAACCTACCAAAATAATTTAAAGTTCTTAGATACACAATAATAAAAGTATTGTTCTTTCCACGGAAACCATATAATCATATAAACCGTACAACCCAAGAAGCTGGACTATGAACTATCAGGTGGATTTCAAAATGACCGACCGGCTGCCGCATCTTACATAATTGCACATCTGGACATCATCAAAGTGTTTTGCTGGGTCAACGTTCACTGCCCGGAACACGTAGCTAAACATGTTGTGCTGTTTGAGTACGCGTATCATTTTGTTTGGTTCAAGTACGTATTGTCAATGATGAATCGGCATTCTACTGATTTAAATACACTGGATGATTGTCATACGTGATAAATTACAACTTAATAGATGTATACGAATAACTCACACACAAGTGGTGTTACAATGTTTTCAGAATATTTAACCTCACAGACAATATTAAATGACATGCCAGGAATGAATCTTTCCAGAGAGATTTACTGATCACCTGCCCCAAACTACTAGCTAAAGTTGACTTTATTTATAGGAAAGATATGTTTAATTCCAGCCGCTAGTTCTGCACAATATATGTACATTTTAATCTATACATATACTTACGATCATTCTGACACACTGTTTATTTGTTACTTTGACACATCTGACAGTCATGAATGCCCAATTTCCCTTGTCCTGGTAATACGCCAAATCCTGTTTAAATATATACGATTACATATACGTTAGAAAGTCCGATAGCAGGTACGTAACCATTTAAAAACGTATATGGCGTAATACTTATATAAGTAGATAAGCATCTAATTTGAACTATAGCTTGGTATCTAATAAACAATTTGCTGTGGTAAGAATGTATATACGTAATCGGTCGGAAAACATTATTTGCGGCGATTAATTATGTGGAAGATTAGCTGATTGGTTAATTGAATGATGGAATAGGTAAACAGAGATACACAAGCTGAAATTTTGCTTGAGGTTCCTTAATGATACAGCGGTAATCACATGTTTAAAGGTAATATTATGACAAGAAAATTATCGACTGCATACATTGATCTATCTTCATTCAGAATTACACAAGCTTTGAGAGCGACAGTAATATGAGAGCAAGATTTTTTGCGAAGATCAGCGAGACAAGAACATCAGGAGAGGAAACCGCAACCTAGTTAATTCATATCACCTACGTAATATTTGATTGTCGATATTTCCTCAACCCAAGCAAAGACACACAAATATAACGAATAAGACGAGCAAATATATATGGTTGCTCTTGCAAGGATAACATTGTATTCAACCGACAATAAATCTTGTAGAAGATATGTTTTAGGGTGGTAATTGAAAAAGGCTAAATTTCTTAAAATGGGTAAAAGTATTCGAATGCATGACTTCTTATATATTCAATATTTATACTGCTCCTTGCAAAGTATAAAAACTTTGAACATAAACAAGTGGAACTGATAAATAGCCTGATAAAGTAGTATAGATAATAAGGAAAGATAGGAACCAGCTTCGCTCTGCTAATTGATAACACCGTAAAGCTGAGAGGGTTTGGCTTTCCACCAGACTCACTATTCATCAGCAAATATATCAAGCCGCTAAGAAGAATGTCACAAATATAGTCCATGCAGCGAAATCAGCCCCCTACAGTACTAAGATTATGAAAAATTAAAGCTGCAAAGAGCTCTTCGAGATTACTAACAAGCTAATGTCAAGGGACAAATATAGACTACTTCCAACAACCTTCACTCCAGTCTACCGTCCGGACCTGTTTGCTAATTTCTTCTGTGACAATGTACAAACCATGAGAGATAAGCTTGACATCACAAGTTCAATTGACTAGACGTCACCATACAGATGGGATACAGCATTTCAGCGGCAACCATTAGCATCGTTTGAACCTGTCTCAGTGAATTTCGTACGTATAATGCTGATAAAGAGTGCACCTAAGTCATGTGAACTTGATCCAATTCCAACATCACTGCTGCTTCAGTGTTTAGATCCAGTATTGCCTTCACTAACTAATGTTATTAATACCTCTCTCTCATCAGGGGAACTCCCATCATTTTTTAAAACTGCCATTGTAAAGTCTCTGCTGACGAAACTAATATTTGACCATAACGAATTAAAGAACTACCACCCAGTTTCTAATCTCAATTCATATAACAAAATCTTAGAAAAGTTTGTTCTATCCCATATTGTATATCATCTCAACTCAAACATCGTTTTTTTCAATGTACAATCTGCATATCGCCCTTTCCACAGTACTGAAATAACTCTTCTAAAAGTACTTAATGATATTCTCTCTGCTTTGGATAGCGGAATGATTACAGTCCTCACCCTCCTTAATTTGTCTGTACCATTTGACACAATATACCAATATATATTACTTTACCGTCTCCAGCATGTATTTGGCATTCATAATTCAGCTTTAATGTGGTTCAAGTCCTACTTGGTCAACAGGACACAAACTGTGTCTGCAAATGGAATGCAATCCAAGCCAGGCTGCATATCTTGAACATCAGCTCCATTCGCAAAAATCTTTCAGTTGATACCACTTATACACTTATGTGTTCATTAGTACTTTCAAGACTGGTCTATTGTTGTCTGGTTCATCTCAATACTTATTCCAGAAACTTAATATTGTTCAAAACACAGCTTTTCGGATCATACTTAGAGTAACACGATCCGAGCACACCTTCCCGCTTCTCTGTACCCTACACTGGCTATCCATCAGAATTAAACACAACAATTATTTTCACTGACGGACTCCAGTCCAACATACCTATCTGACCTCACCCATGTATACACAAGAGCACGATACATACGTTTCTCTTTGACAATCGTATACTTATTATTCATGTTATGTAAACGAAGTCATATGGACAACGTTCTTTTACATATCAGGGCCCAACAACGTGGAATTAATTGCCCACTGAACATAAACAAATATACACAGTGATCCCATTCAAGACTGCTGTTAAAACTCACTTATTTCGACTGCAAGAACAAACTTTAAGACCTAATAATGTTCCCTGCCTAAAATATTTTCAGCATTTGTTTTCATGTTTTCTAATTACATGGTGTTTGCTTGTTGTAATCATATCATTATATATGCTTTTATGTTATAGGTGTTGTCTAATGTTGTAAAGCGTTTAGAGCATCTAAAGATTTGGCGCTATACCATGTCATTATTATTATTATTATTATTATTATTATTATTGTTTAGGACTTCATTAAGACTTATCGCAAGATGTTGCATTGTTTTGTTTTCACCAAAACCTAAAAGTGATGTTACGAAATACTGCAGAGTGCCTCACACATGTCAAATGTCATCAGGATACACGTACGATTAGTCTGTTACATAGTCCTGCATCTGACAAACCATTAGCAGAATAATGGCATATTGTGTAAATTGAATTCCTAAGACCAAGCCGGACAAAACATACTCATTGACCATTGTACGTGCTCATAAGATATTTAGAGGCAACGCAATTGACCAATATTAAAACTACAACCGTCGTAAAACCTTTCATAACTTATTTTACACGTTGTGGCCTTCCTAAATCAAACTAATCTGGTGAAGAATCACTTGTTATGTCTGCATCTTCCAAACAATATGAACGACTATCAAGGTATATTTATAATATATCAAATCCAATAGTTTAAATCTTCTGCCTATCGCTGTTTACGTTCAGGATTTTCGAAATATATCGAACTTTGAAGGATATTATTCGGCTATATTTTTCAAGATAAATCAAATCATTTAGAAACAGGTTTTAAGTCGTTTTAAGTGATGATATCTGGCTGAGGACCATTCAGGTTCTTTAAATACAAAATGATAATACAGGATGCCTGAACGTGTTATCCTACATTCTGATTTCAAATATACAGTTTCAAAAGTAGTACAATGACTAATCTTCACACTTTAAAACAAAAATGAAACAAATGCAAAGCATTATAGAACGTAAAGGAGTGTTCTTCCTTTTGATAGTGTTCTGGCGGCCTAGTCCATGTCTCCTCGGGTTATATGTTCCTTAAACATTTAAAAGGAACATAAATTACATCCATTGCATGGTCAACCAATTTAATTGGACCTGCCCCACTCTGTGAACATGCAATCTGACTCTAGCGACTTTGATTCAACCAATCTTCAGATCTCAGTACTGTTATAGAATTAGAAAATGAACATCGATAATCTAATATTTGCACACTGCAACATTTAAAGTCAGCAAGAACAACGTAGGGACCTTATGTTGATGAGGGTTTTCATTGTTCCGGCCTTATATTTTATCCTTGTCTTCACAATGCAAAATTATTCCCTTTTTTGATTTATTTACTTACGTCATGAACATATATATATATATATATATATATATATATATATATATATATATATATATATATATATATATATATACTAACATGTATGTTTTGTACATAAGTCCGTTATTTCAACTCAATTATACCTTTTGTGTATGAATATAGTATGATGACAAGTCAATAAAAGCATGCAACAATTTACTCTTACTCCTTACTCTACATTTGTATCACTGACATGGATATCCGTTTTCAACCTCATGAACTACCGATGCACTTAATGTTATATTGCTTCGTTATTTATTAGAATACCAGTAAAATTCTTCTGTCTAATTGTATATACTGATATGGAGTACAATATAAAGAATGCTACTTTCCTTTAAACATTCATATTGTACTCGTCGTCTTAAAGCATATATGCTTTTAATACATACTTTAGTCAGATATTATATTATTTCGTGTTCTGAGTGAACCCGCACTATCTGACATTGTTTTCAAATTAATGTTAGACAGACAATGTTTTCCTAATTTTGATATTAGTTTTATTTTATTTAAGTATGCGTTTTAAATATATATAATAATATTTATAAGGAGAACAAAAATACAATGTCATAGTATCAATAGATTATATTCCGTATCGTCATGATTTTTAAAGTTTTTTCTACATTTGTAAGTAAGACATTGAAAATTTAGTTCATTTTTACCACCGTTTCGATGGCATAAGGGCTTAAAGCTTTACCCCCGGGACGCGGTCTGTTTCAGATTCATATAAAATAGAACACCAGCCTCCCCTGGCACTAGGCGTTAAAAGGTTAGTTTTGGGACTTGTCGGTCTGGTGTCAGGGATAATCTGACTGAGTGGGGCAAGATTCCCCAATGCTAGACTTCATTAGACACCACCATAATGAAGTAGTTATCGAAACTAAATGAATATAAGCGTTGTCTGAGTAAAACATCTAAAAAAAACACACACTTACCTCCTTTTCCAGTTTTCCAGATTTCACCAGAAGTGATTGCCCATCATTCAACTTTCGTGCAAAATAAAAGTCAGCATTGGGATTAATGTAATGATTTCTCCTCAAATTTAGTGTCCGAGTTTCTGAACCCATAATGAGATGAAATGTCAGCTCGTTAGGTAAGTCAGTATCGCTGAGTGTACGTTTGTGCGTATGACATTTTGTAGTCACATCCTTTAGCAAGACAGTTTCCCAGGTTGTGGGTGCTGATAAAACGAAGATGTGAAAATACATTAGAACACACTGTCAAAAAAAAAAAAAAAAGAAAAAAGAGTTTTCTAAAATAGTTTAAGAAGGTACTAATAACACCAAAATAGAGCAAGTTTAATAAACCGATATGTTTCCTTTTAAAATAAATTTTATGTTGGACTGACTTTGATTTTAACGCTGTAGCTACTATAGTTTTCGATTATCCCATAATTTCGGTATGCGACCAGCGCTTACGAACGCCTGAGTTATCAATCGTTTATGAGAATGATTGCTATCGAGTTAAAAGTGATATTAGTACATTAATTAAGAATTGTTTTTCTAACAATCCGTCCCGTTAGTCTCAGAGTGTTGGAGTTATAAAGTACTGTATGATTGGTGGAGATTGATGAGTCATGTACATTCAATGACTGATAGTGTCCAAGACTCAAATAACTGTACCAGGTGTTTACAATAGAGACTTTGCTGTTAGAAATTCGTTTTTAGTCATTTATATAATGGACCTCAGTTTTTGTACCCGTAATGTTAACAACACAGTGTGTTGAAACCAATTTGGTAGGACAAGGACACACGGATGGGCACGATATTGACATAATATCACCTGCCGTAACGATGGTGAATAAAAATGAAACTAAACCTTGCAGCAAACAAACCTACCCTACCATTTGTTTTCAAAAAGTAAATATAATGATACAGAAAGCAATAATGAAGTTACCAAGATGCAGGTGTCGTTTCTCTTTAAATGGAAATGTCAAGTAAACAAATGTAGAATGTGTTTCCCTATCGCTGTATAATGACCCATTTTTGTATGACAAGTTAGATGCAAGTCAAGCAATTTCAACTTCAAAGTTTCGATAGCCTTCATTTAGACATGATTGGATTGCACAAAGCTTATAAGAGCTACCTTTTATATAAACAGCTGACATTAATCACCAGTACATCTATTTACATCGAAATTGCAGGGTTTCTCCTCCGTTAAGTAGGGATAGTTTTAAGTTTAACAAAATTACATGAACATACATTTTAACGGAAAGACTTAAAAAATTAGAATCGATTCATATACAAGTATGACGCATAATATACAAACTAGTGCCGTCAAGCGTGATCAAGTGTGTGGGACTATTTAGCTAAGCCAGTAACATAGTTGTGTGTTTATCGAGATCGTCGACTCCACGAATGTGTACTACTGCACCGGTGCTAAGTAGCGCTACTCACATATGGCAATATATTTTAATGAAATGAAAAACAATACGATGCCTTGGTCTGAATGGTTATACATCAGAGAAGACACGCAATTTGTCTACCGTTATCGAAAAATGGATGAAAGTTTAACTTTTTAACTTTTGTCCTCAGGGTAACTATGAACATAATTAAAGTGATGCAATCATCATCAATTAACCAAGGTTAAAACATCCCTGACAGGAATGAACATATATGTGTATGTATATATATATATTTCGGATTCTTCTTGTTTCTATTGCAACATATGATCTTTCATTCAACCTCATTAGCACTTAAAGTCCAAGTTAATGCATAAAGGCTTGGTGTACATTTTTCATGACGAAACGTGCACAGCGCTCTTTAAAAGACCGCGAAACAAATACATGTAATGGCAGATAGTATAGTGACACAAATCGGAAAATGAAAATAAGGCATCAGTAAGTCGTCTTCCGAAATAAAAGAAACGATGAAATGTTCATGGAAATCAAAACTCTCAACAGCTTTCATTTCATAAGATTATAATAGCATATATGAATTGTGGTTTCACTTATTTCCCTA
The DNA here is from genome assembly GCA_028554795.2 of Sinohyriopsis cumingii. Taxonomy (NCBI): domain Eukaryota; kingdom Metazoa; phylum Mollusca; class Bivalvia; order Unionida; family Unionidae; genus Sinohyriopsis; species Sinohyriopsis cumingii. The sequence goes on along the minus strand of CM068832.1, from coordinate 70,094,096 downwards.
TCTTACGTTGAGGTGAATATTTTTATTTTTACGTACCTGACCGAACACAAGCCAGAAAAGACATGGTAGCAATGTAGAAACCTGTATTCACTGCCATGTCTAGTTGGTGTATATAACAATACTGATTTGAATATCCGCTAAAATGACTCTTATTTATACAATTTGCTGTCGACAAAGACTGAAGGGAAGAACTGCCACGTTTCAGCTTTCCTATTCAATCTTTTCCACGACACTTATTTCATAAAGTCAACAGCAACGTGGCGAACATTGCAGAGTTGTGTAGTGCACTTTCGTTAACGTACTGAAACGTCTGTGAACATAGACGAACACTTTATCCAAGTTCATGTGTCCCACATTACATACGTTATAATATCAAAGCGATAGTAAATGTAATGTATTAATATTTCTCAAATACATTTTTAAACTTAGACATTTGAGAGATATTGATAATTATATTTTGCAATCGTGGTGAAAGGAAGATTCGTTCCATCTAATCATATCCGCATTGATATGTATGTATGTATGTATGTATGTATGTATGTATGTATGTATGTATGTATGTATGTATGTATGTATGTATGTATGTATGTATGTATGCATGCATGCATGTATGCATGTATGTCTGTATGAATGTATGTATGTATGACTGACTGACTGACTGACTGACTGTATGAATGTATGTATGTACGACTGCCTGACTGACTGACTTTATTTCCTCTTAAAAAGAGATTACATCAGATTAAACAAATTCATGATAATACAAGATCATAAAATAGAACAGAAAATTGACAAAAATACAATAGCAATACTGTGTCAGCTACCGTATTGACAAAACAAAATATCTCAATACCTGCAATTATGCAAATCTGCAATCATTTGGCGGAGCATGGCACTGATCTTTTAATAGTTGCTTGATGAATATAATATTTCGGAAAGTTAATACGTCTATAGTGTTATGTGCTTAACATTAAGTCCGAGATAGCAACGAAAATGAAATGAAAAACTTATAACAGTGCAATTCTATATGTAGTTTTTTTTTCTTCATATGACGCATGTATTTATGCATATATATACTTGTCTGCGCGTATGCGTGCGTGCATGCATTTATCTATGACTGACTGTCTAAATGACTTAGTTACCTCTTCAACAAAGAGTATATCAGGTACCAGTTTGAATTTGCCAAGTATTTGGGTGAATAAGACATTTACGTCAAGATCGTTTGTACGGTTATCATTTTTTGGGGATTGCATGAAAATTAACAGTATGTTTCGGCATTGGAATCATGGGAAATTTTGCATTAATGAAATTAAATCAATTGTCATCCCGTTTTTCATTTCATTAAACAGACTGTAACGCGTCTAGAATCTGTATTTTTACAGTATTACTTAAACGTTGATTATACGTTTCTCTATCAAACTACGTATCGAATGATACCATACATTTAACATGTACAATAAACAGATGGGTTTATAACATTAGCATTAAACATGAGTACCACGATAAGATAACTTTGATTTGAATACCCTCATTCTTGTTCACTACCTCACGGATCCCAAACTCTGTCCTCCAATACCTTGTTTCATTTTATCTAGTATTAGTATTAATAATCAATGAAACTAGATTACCCAAGCAGGAGTCAATAACTGAGGCAGATCTTAACCGACGAGCATAGCCTAGGGCAAGATGTTTTTGTATTTACTAAATTTATATTGTCTGTAGATCCGCTACGTGGTTTCTTGTCTGAGCTAGGAGTTGTCGCTGATTTTATATTTCCCGCCATTAGTCTCCATTTCAGCCACGCTAAATTATCCTTGTTTGAAACCAATACAGTTTCAGTAACGAGTGTTATTGAATGTAATGATATCAACATTTGCTATCAACATTCGAAACACTTCTTAATATCGATTAAGCCACTATTCAGCCACAACAAGACCAAATTTTGTAGCTGAGGAATCCCACACACGGCATCTGCAATCAAACACGCCTGTTGGTATGGAATGAACACCGACGATTTTTTTCCCATGCTTATATGTAATTTAGATTTGCATTTTGTGATTGTCAAGAAACATGTAATAGTCAATTTGATTAGTCACATAGATTTCATAACAACGACTACATATATATTATTTCTTTGATTGTAGATTCAAACCTCAGATCATTGATAATGTAAACATGTTAATTTAAATAAAAGTCTACAACGTTATATCTCCACTTGCAAATTCCTAACCTTCTTGACAACTTTGATGGTTTTAAACATTTTTACACAAATCTTGTAAAATTGGAGCATTGTTCAATCTATTCTTAATATCCACAGTGAAATGTTGTTGTGGTTCTTTTTAATTTGGGTGGATTTATATATTTCAATTATGGAATTACAAAATGCTCAACTAATATGTATTGAACTAAACCTATAATTTCGAATTATTGTGAATTTAGTCAAACACATTTTAAATTATATACATGTGATATATCAAACGAATGTTAGTACGTTCCCATTGTACACTCATTCAAAGATTTAACACAATGGAAACTACAAATATGTCAGAATATTCAATATTGAATTTTTTGAAAACTCCTGGAGTACGTTTCGAACTATATCCACTTTGACCCGTGATAGATCTATCAGGACTACTTTTGGCAATTGATACAAAAAAACTAACATTTGGTCTTAAATTTTCACTTTGTATATTCTGGACATTATTTATGTTGATATGGCAGTCCTATTTTACCAGAGAGGATTTAGCACATTGATTACGACTGTACCATATACATCTAACGATATAATTTGCCCCGTAACTGTTACTCGAATAAGTGCGCTGTTGTCGATCACCGTTTTCACAGTTGTGTAAATGTTGGTGTTAAATTTTCTTTGATGTACATAACCAGATAGGATTAAGCGGTATATACCACTTAGCCATTGAAGAAGCAATCCCTGAGTGTTTTTGCACCTGGTGAGTCCGCGAGCATTTGAGTGTTTTAATGTGCTAATGCGCTCTTACCAATCTGCCTCGATTTGAGAATGGCAACTAATCGTAGTCCCAACTGTCAAATTTTATTTCGTTCTTAAAAATATATTTCAGTGTATGCGAGATTTTGGTAAGGACACCCTATCGCGGATATTAGTGGACAAGTGGGACACAACTATCATTATATTAAAATCCGTTATAGATAGCTCTAATAGCCCGTAAATAATTTCCGCAATTTCTTCAATGCTGACAGAATCCATTCCGTATATTGCATGATAAAATCTTATTTTATGAAAAACATAAAAAGATGATTATCTACCCTGTCAGTGAGAGGATAAATGTTTTTATTTCACTTTCATCTTTATATATGAATGATATTGTTGCATAATATCAATTTGTTTTCGATTAACGGAAAAAAATAAAATTGTATCGCCATTAAAAATGTGGTTATGATAGTGCCTCTTCCCATCGCGTTTGAAACCTGTGGAGACTTTTGCTGCTAACAATATTTGAATCTCTGGAAAGAATGGGAATATTCCATGCGGTCTTTTGTATTTGTGTTATCTATGATTTTGATACGTTTAGCACCACATAAGTTGTATTGTGTTGAGCAGCATTAAGTTGAACGAATAGTATTTCTGCCGCTCACACATTTCTGGTTAAGTGTGCATGACAGCCCAAATATGTTTTGTTATTCTGTTTTTTTATATTGGTATTAGCCAATTTTCACTAAGGCTGTATTATTTGTGTTGATGTGGCAATCCAATTTTACAGTATAACGCGTTCAGTAATTTGTTTCGATAGACGCATCAGTAACTCTTATCTGGGGAGAGACCAGCACAACTAAACTACATGTCTTGTCAGCAAACTACAAGTGTTGCGCAGTAAGAGCATATGATCGTTGAAGTGTGATCGATTGTATGCAATCATCAACTGTGTTAGATTAGTTTTAAAGATAATTATAATGCATTGAACAGTGTTGTCAATGCCACCGTTTATTCCCTTTCAAGTATCGATGATTGTCGATTTGGATGGAAACAAAAACATTATTGTTGTGTAAGACCATGTTACACTTGAGCACCAATTCAAACCCGCTCAAATGTTTTCACTTGGTTAGATTAAACACAATGTCATGATCATCTGACACAGTTTTATACACACATGACTAGAGTAATGCGCGACAACAGTTTCATGTTAATATAGCTGTGTGGTATTGACGCTAACAGTCTTTCAAATTGTCATTATAACTGTTGTACCGTTGACCACAATGATCAGTATACTTATGTCATTACTGACTTAGTTGAACAATCATGCGAGTTTGGATTATGTCACTTTAACAATCACAACTATTATATAAAATTTATGAGATAGATAAAAAGAAATAAATCTGATATTCAACACCTAAGATTCATTAATAATAGGTTTGCGTGCCGAAATATTGTAAGATACGTAACAATCGCAAAAAAACGGCAAAAATTATACCCCACAATGGGATTTGAACATGCATATGCATCGCTGAGTAACCTAAATATACAATTATTGAGCGTGCCCTGGATTAAAGAAAAGGTAAAGTGAGCAACCTTCAAAGAGGTAAATACATCTGAGTCTTATTCGTAAAATAGAAAAACACACCAAGGAGATGAAAAACACTAGAGCATCCTCAAACACAATTGGATAATTCCCAGTTAACCCTGCAGGTCAGGAATGGACTTTTTAACGGAATTCCTCTGCAGGAAATTATAAATGATCTCGCAAAACATTTTACCTTTTAAAAGATTTCACAAATTATGTACACGTAGGACATACCCTTCGTTTCAATACTTCAGCAGCTCACATTTAAGGCAAGATGGTAAGGTTACAGGGGAACAGTGAGATAAATTTAAATATAAAATTAAAACATATCTAAACATCACAATTTTGTGTAAATTTACAGAGGAAAAAATACCAGGAAGTAGGATAATTTTGGATTTCAAACTCCGGAAGAAACTAATTAAATGGGAAAGTGAACAAAGAGAAATTTGGTGTCAGCTACAATAAAATGATATAGACTTTCGGAGGTGATTTTGATGTAGATACAACTCAAAGCATCGCCCCAATTATCACAATTTCAAGATTTCAATGTTACGTTTTCTGCAGGTGTTACCGCTGTGGAATAACACAAACTTGCGATCTCACTTGCGATGGTGATAGTTTATAAGAGTTGTTATAATGTCTCATTCAAATGGAGTTAGATACTTCACCCGTCAACAACATATTTATGTTTTCACTAGATCGTGGAATAACATGGAATATGGTTGAACGTCCTATAAAAAAGTATGACCTTATCTATATCAAAGATAAGGTCCGACGAGGAATGCCGACATTGACCGGAACATATTCGAAACGTTCTGAACGTAAACATGAATCACATTCATCTCCATCATCGCTAGTGAACCTCATCAATATTTATTACACATTTGGCAGTCTTCGTTAAAAATGGTTTTGAGAAATGTTCCTGGCCGTACTAAAGGTATTTCAGAAAATAAACGATGTTTACGTACAAGAATTAAAATGACAGTCTATGATATAGCGTGGGATTTAGTCAGAATTATCTCAACAAAGCAGGCCCTTTAAGCTACGACACCATCAGTGGCAGTTATGAAATCATATCTAAAACAAAAGGTGCCGGTGGCACAGCCACCCCCATCTCCAGGTTTTATAGCATTTGCGTTCTCACCATGGTCGAGCCAAGTGATTTTATACCGATTTTTTCGTTCTGTCCCTCGAGGTACGGTAAACAGTTGACACATATGTATTTAATGCTTGATGATCTAATCGGGTTGGATATTGATATCTGTAGTGAAATATTAACCATTAAAATTCACATTAAAGGTCGGCGTGATATTTATTATAATAACTGTCATACGTAAACATGTAAGATCTGTGGTTGTTATTAGCGTGATAAACCTTTAGACCCGACATATTACGAAACTAGATTCGGTAACGTTAGCGGTTTGTACACAGTGGCACAAGGAGTGTTCGCGGTATTATTGATACGTTCTTCACCAAATACCAATCAAGTTGCAAATAAGATGCTGAAAAACAGATGAAATAACTTACATTACATGTAGTTGAATCCGTTCAATTAGTAAATTTCGAGTTCCACCGAAATTAGTATGCTACCATCAACATAAACTATGTCAGATGCAGTTAGTAAAACCAATGGAGCCCAACACTGAATGTCTGATTTATCGATGTCAAATCTGTCAGTGAGAAGTGGACTACGGTTATATATGTGTAATGTTTGTAGTCCTGCCAACATGTTTAGCTTCGTATCATTATCATTTGATGAGTTATTGGGAATTACATTAATATAATACATCACGTTGTCCTGTGGAGCAGACACTAATCAAAATCCAAGCAATGTGACAAAAACAATGTGCATGGCTTTGCACTATTTGTTCGGGAAACTGACCAGTGTGATTATAGGAACCAAGTACAATGGGTTGCTTACAATTCTTCCAGTGTATCTGTAAACATACCATTGCTGTATCTGATAAAAATAAAACATTTCATTGACTTACAAACTGGACGAGAGAAAAAAAATCAGTATGTTGATATTATTCACTTGTTAACTTTGAGGTTTTTTAACTTCATCTTATCACTTGTAAAGCAAATGAACCTTGAAAATTCTCGACCACCTGATATGATGCATATAATTGCTAAAATTACTCAATGTCCATTGTATATTCAGATCTTGCACATTTTGGAATTTTGAATTGAATAAAAAATATGCAAACAGCATAATTATTCTCCTCCAATATTATCATATTTTGTATTAGTACAGTATTTTTCTATCTACACTTAATGGAACTAATTATTTAATCATAACAGTTTGCGTGACAAGGTTATCATATGTCAACTGCATTGACGGTGCTGTTAGCTGTTAGATATAAAGAATATATATCATTCCCCAGGTGCATAGATTATCTTTCAAATGTTTAGGCAAAAATACTTTTAACCGCTTATTGTTCATGTTCACCAGTACAAACGTACGAATATTCTTGAAACTATCGGGTCCAATGTTTCATATACGCTTTCTTTATGGAACTGATTACCATAGAAAGGTGGCTACAACATTTGTGAAAGTCAACAGTTACTGCATGACAATGTTTGTTCGTTTCTATCGCAAAAATGATTCACAACCACTCGCACTGAACCTTGTTTTATTTCTTGGCCTAATATATTTAAATTTATTCGAAATTTTTAATTATGTAACATATCTGCAAAAATCTTTCTTCAAACTTTAGTATTCACCCGCCATTTGTATATTTTTACGTTACAGTTTGTAATCGGTGTCCAAGACTTGTATCCCAGATTAATTTTTGTTTATATATTTTATGTACTAATGTCTTATAAAGAAATTACGCTTATAAATCATAGTCCTTTTATACACTTTCTTCAATGGGTTATGTAATACAATATTGGAACCAAAGTTTATTGATAATGTTAATGTACCACTGACTGAAGATGATCTATGTTTGGTGTCAGTGTCATGCAGGCCTAGTTCTAAAACTTTGCTATTTAGTTATCCGTAGGAACCTTAACTCCATCGAAACTTCCTCTTTCTCCATAGCATATTATGAAAAGAGTTTTGGTGACTAGACTGTATCTTCCCTAAACATATATTTTAGATAACGTTTCGTTTGCATCCATCTCCAAAGAGACACACGAGAAAATATTACGATTGTCACAATCATATTCATTTTAATAAATCATGTCTAAATTTCGGAACATGAACAGCATTTATAATCTAAGCATATATATATATTAAAAAAGTATCTGAACCTCAGAACATATTTAGATTGGCCAGAAAAATGTACTATCTGTATAAGTGTTGATGTGTTAATCTAATTACATTCCCACATAAGTATATTCAGTTCAGTTGTGATTATCTCGTGAATGAGACAAATGTTCACTTAAGTTCTTGATTTTAGTTGTTTATCTTTTTAAGGACTATTTTCAACGTCATTGTTAATTTCTTGACAGGTGCAAGAGCAATTGGGCACGATATGTCAATATATAAATTGGATGTCATCAAAATATATAATACTGTCAAGCTTATTTCCATAACAACCCCATATCTTAAATAACTCGTTATTTTTCTTATCAAACTTATATCTGGAAACGTTATCCGTAGGTTGTCGTCATTCATCACTGCCGTATAAATACCACTAGTAGTACTATCTTCCATTACTGCTGACAGCGGAATTATTCTCTGTATCATACTACATGAATAATGATATACGACCATTATTTCAGGTACAGTCATCAGTTAAGAAAAATACGTAGCACACTGAGACATCATGCTCATAAAGAGTAAGATATTGTCCATATATCACGGTACTATTAAGCAAGAGTCTGCAAAAACGGACGATAGGAACAGCAAACAAAAACACAAGTGACCTTTAGTCATACACTGCGTGTCCGAAAAATGGAAAGAACCCTTTAAAGCTTAGGTTTTCTATGTTTTTGTATATAAATGATCATTAGATAATATAATAAAAAGCTCTGTCCTAATTATAAGAGTACTTAACAACCAAATATATTGATCTTTCATTCAGTAATATATTGAACTTGCCCTATTAGCAATGAACTCATTAGTTTATTTTGTTTGTTGCTATATTGTGTTAGTATTTCTTCAACTGCCTCACCGTCATTTTTGTTTTATTAGTATCATCAGAGTAAGAAAAACCCCGACAAATATCTGAACTCCTGATGTTGCCATCGAATTAATGATAGTATATTTGCATAAATTATACAATGACAATACGCAACGATATTACAGTTTATGCATAACTAGCAAATATAAAATATTTTTCTACTTCTAAATAATATAGTTCTACCTTTGTATTATAATGTATTATAATATGTTTATACTTTTTCATTTTCTTTTAATGCGAAATAAGAAAAATTACTCTAGAAAAATAGTACGGTCGGCTATAGAGCCTGTTTTTTTATTTAATTTTGGAACGTTATAAAGCTGATTGTTGTAACATATCAAACAACTCTCTCTCTCTCTCTCTCTCTCTCTCTCTCTCTCTCTCTCTCTCTCTCTCTTTCTGTGTGTGTGTAAAACATTTATATTAATATATGTATTAACCAAACTGTCCTTGGGCATATTCAAATCCAGAACTAACAGATTTTGGTGGTGGATTGAAACTATAGCACATCCACGAAAACTCGATTGTCTTTCAGATCTTTCAGAAGAGTATGGATTAGCATCTTTTATATCAACAAGAAGCCCATATACAGTAAATACAAAACTCAAATAGCAATGCACGTTCAGACATTTCAACATTTTTACATCGCTTTTATTGAACATGGTGTTCTTGTCATTTAACGTTGTATTATTATCATGAAATACACGAGTTTTTAGTCTGGTCTAGTTGTACAATAAATGTTTTGTGCTCATAATAGTATTATCACCAGCTTTGAGTTGCAAGCAAAACAATCTCTGTATCTCTGTCCTTACGTACACGAAAATGATCATTATTTCCATTCATAAATGGTTTGTTTCTTTTCTTAACTCTACCTAACGATGAAATTGTGTTTTATTTGAATTACTTTGAAGAATATTTGTTTGCATCAAAGTGATGAATGATATGGACGGTTAATAAATTATAATATTTATGTAAGTGTATTGTATCGACATAAATAGGTCAATTATTTAGTTAATGGTCATTTCACGCACATTCATGTTTTATATTTTTTCTTTAACTACCCTTTAGCGATGACTTCATAATTATTGCCCCGTGCACTTGGCAAGGATTTTTATACTGGTCTATTTTATTTTCTTCCGATAAAGAAGATTGTAACGCATGTATAACACTGATTGTTTGGTATATAAGTCCTGACAAATAGAAGCCTTGTTCTTCTTCTTGTCATATATTTGCCTCAGAATAGTTAAGGTTTTTGCAACAGTCTGTGTGAAACTCTTATCCAGAATTGTTAGATGTTTTTCTCAGTGTCAACTTATCATTGTCTAAACGTTCTTTAGGTAGACAGTCTGGTAAAATGGATTAAATGTCATGGCAGCAGATCTTTATATTTTTCAGCTGAACGAGGAACATGCATCCACATATTTTATCATGATATATTTGTACAAATTACTGTCAATAAAACCGTAGTAACTAGAATAACAAGATATATTATTTAGTTCGCAACAGTTGGTATCCTGTACTAAGAAATTATTTGCATGCTTATACCATGCGCCATATATCTTTTTTCGATTGTCGGTATTAGGGTGCATTCACAATTTGCTTTGGGCTTGGATACTCTTAAATTGTATAAACCTGCTGATAATGTTTTTATTATTGGTTTCTTTCTCGCAATGTTTCCAGTACAATATAGTGTAGTGTGATCAGCAAATACAATGTATGTTCTCTGATTTCTACCGCGTTGAAATACATGTTTCGTTGTCTGACTGTCTTGCAACAGTTACATAAATAGACCTAGTCATTTTTGCCTCCATTTAAGGAAGATATTTGTGAATTTGTGCCGACGAACCATTTTTTGTATTATCTTATTATCACACTAAATTATTTTGGACTTTCTATATTGCCAAGGTGATATTATCGTTAATAAATGACCTTATTATACAGTAACCGTCCTTGCCATCCTTTTCTTAGAAATCAGTGATTTCATGATTATTATCCACTTTGTAAATAAAAATAGAGTTTCCTTAATTGTTTACTTTCCTAGTAACTTGTTCCTCATGCAGCGGTGTCCCACGAATCTGCCGTCCTGTCGACTCTTCAATCCGCGCACGATTAATTGTTTTTTCTCTGTTCAATTCTATATTTTAAAGTTATGAAACAATCATATATTGCTGATGTTAATAATGAAACTCGAAATGTATAAAGACAGTGAACTATGCGATTCCGTTCTTTGTTAAAAAAATCATTTTATCTCTTATCTCATACAGTAACATGTTTTGGATGAAATTAACTCAACAAATTTGTTAATATGTTATTGCTATCATTACGAAATATGATAGGACCTTTCATAGTTAACCTTTTCTGGAATTAACAACTATTTTTTTTTTTTGTTTCCTTATTTATTTAGAATATATTGTATTCTGCATGCAGCGAACTGGTTACCTTATACATTATTGGATATTCAATTAGCTGTTATGGTAGCTTTTAAGTCTCGTTTGTGTTCCAAATTATGTTGTCAATCAGCGCTTGTTATTAATGAATTGCAATGAAAGTGAAAAGAAAATGCATGGGATACATGGAGGTAATTAGACAAACTTATATAATATGAATCATACGTCTAAAACTTACGATAAAGAAACAGCAAACACAAAAAACATTTTCTGAGTAGCATGAAGCAAAGTTAAAATTAACGAATTAATGTTCAGTGGTAAATGTAAACTATGTGAATATAACTATTTAAATTACCAAACATATTTAAAAAATATCTTTGAAATAGAAACGTTTGTAGGTTAAATGCCAAGTAAATGACACAACAATTGCTGCATTGTTAAGATATAGGTTGGATAGTAATGTCTCCTTGGATGGCATAAAAAATGCAAAAGAAGTTTAAAAGAATGACTTAGATGAAATGGTGCTAGCGATGAAATTTGCAATTTGCATGGTAAGGACATCCAAAGTTCTAGAATAAAATCATATATATATATATATATATATATATATATATATATATATATATATATATATATATATATATATATATATATATATATATATATATATATAACAAATGCATAAGAGCTATTGGTGACACTTATTTTAAGTTAAATAAATAAGCTTCGACTTGTATCATAGATTATTTAATAAATTAGGAGCTATCTTGAATTGGACAGGATAATTCTCATTAAAATGTAATAACGCCTTTTTGATAAAACTTGGACGCATTGTTTTAGCTACAATTTGTACGTAGATGAAAACCAAAATAGGTAAAGAAAACAAAAACAATATTTAAAATGCAAACAAAATTAATTACATTACAAGACTTTCGGAAACCACGTACCTAATTAGAAGCGCGTCTAGCGTGTCTTATAATGTATTTTATTTGTTCAGCCAAGTTCACAACTTTTATTGCAATTTCAACCGATCTATCGTTTATACTTTCATTTCCTGATCGTTCGTTCTTCAATATCTACCATTGGTCCATTATCATTAGTCAGGTTTGTACAATTTTTTTAAATTTATTTGTATTATAGTTATCATATCTTCTTTCGTAATTCATTACATCTGGAGTAATGGTAGTTTAAATAAGTTGATAAACGTTAAAAATGTACTTGTAATGAACTATGTATAAACGTTTCACTCGTTATCAAAATCATACCATTGTCAACAACTCGATAGGTAGTTCAAGAACTAAACTCTCTTATGAAATTCCGATGTTATCATCAGAAGCAAAGTCATGTTCACCTAACATATATTTTCATAACGGACCTTTTAATCAATCTTAATAATTATACTATTTGCTCCATTTTGTACAAGATGACCTAAACTGTATATCCTACGTAATCAATGTTCCGATTTAGACTACTTTTTGAGGCTGTTGGAGCATAGCTAACATATAGTCACACTTATTATGTTTCCTTCTGGCATAATGCTGGAGTTATACTTTATTGTACCGCATCCACCATCCGTAATCGTATCTACTATATAGTATTTCGCCGAATGTTTGCTATAGGTTTCTTGAAAATTACTTTATCAGCAATATCCAGCTTTTTTTTCTCAGAATTTACAATCATAATAATGTGTGTAATAACTTGCTTCCCTTCTAGATAACACTCACCATTATGATACACGATAAAGTAATTGAACTATAGGTCGACTTGTTTAGACTGATTATCTTAATTGTAGTATTAAGGCATTTGTAAGTCATTAACGGTATTGAACATTCTAATATAATTTTAAATTGACCTCAAATACATGTGAAACGGATAGCTTGTTCTTATTAACATATCTTCAAGACACATATACTTCTACAGTTTAATGTAATGGTGCCAAACCTTGCTCTTCATGTGTTCGAGGTATCATTAGTATGCGTTTCTAAATGTAAATAAGAATCAACTATTTTATCATGTGTACAACATGGGCATTTGCTGAAAAATGTGTCTTTATTATGTTAAGTAGTTCTGCAAATGTCTTAATACTTCGAAACAATGACTTCCGGACGTGACATCCCTTGTGCACAAATTACGTTCTAGACGTAATTCATTTGCCTTAATGTTATGAATATCGCACTATGATCGAGGTTTGAAACCACTAATTATAATTTATTCATGTTGTCTTTTCGCACTTTCGTTTAATCTATTCTTAAAATCTTTAGCATACAGTTTGAAATGTAATTAGAAAAGATGTTTTCGCCTCGTATACATGTTTACACAATTGGTATTTACTACATTCTCATCCTGTTAAGTAGATCTCCAACTGTGATTCTACTTCTAAATAATGGATTAAAGAGGTAATTGTCTTTTTGCAAAAATTACATGTTTGTCCAGATAAATGTCTTGAACGTTTGTCTGGGCTGTTTAACTTATATTTTTTTTACCGGGTATGAAGCAGAGGATCACGGTAAATTCAACCGCTACCCTGATTAATTGTGATCTGCTTTGAAACGTGTCAAATATAGCATTGTGTCATTGTACAGATCGTTTAAACAGTGTCAGTAAATGTATTTATGTATGCTGCGTACTGAGTCATCTTGGGTACAATTTTTTTTTCTTTTCTCAAATGCTAACACTTATGTCTTGGAAGAATGAATTAGTAACCATAGAATAGCCACGTTAGCTAAATTGATGGACAGTTAAATCACTAATAGTTTTGTCTAATAATATGCAAACAATCTTAACCCATTCGGCCTGAACGTGCACACATATTGCAAATATAAAAATTGTAAAAACAACCAATATGATAACTGTTGGCATCAGTTAGTCTCGAGAGACCAGGAAGTGTGCACATGAGAGATGTCCTTCTTGGTGGTGGTGCAGCGTCTGCTATGGCTATGTAGCCCAATAAGGCAGTAGCTGTCCATGCTTTACTTGCTGCACTTGAAGGTTTTGTCTGGTGTGGGTAGGAGCTGCTTATTCTTCAACTGCAATCGCGATTTATCATCCAGCAGGCGCAAATTTTCATCGCCGGCTTTCAAACCAGTGATCAGAGCATGTCGCCAGCTTAACCTGCCTTGAGCGAACTCTACCCAGTTGGTGACATCGATGACAAGGGCTTTCATTTCGCGCTTGCAGACATCCTTGAAGTGGAGATGTGGCAGTCCGATCGACCTTTTTGCCAGAGGCACTTTTCGAATAGCGAATGTATTTGGGTATCCGTCCGTCATCCACCCGACGTACATGGTTCAGTCATCTAATGCGACATTTACGTAGGAGTGTGATCATGCTGGGACTCTTGGCACGTTCAAGCACCTCGCTGCTTGTTACTCGATCTATGCAGGTGATTCCGAGTATGCGTTGGAGGCATCACGTGTGAAATGTGCTCGATCTTTTCTCTTGTGAGGCGTACAGAGTCCAGGTTTCACAGTCGTACAGGAAAGTGCTTAGCACGCAGGAACTGTACACGGAGATCTTAGTGTTCATGGTCAACAAGCTGTTGTTCCACACTCTCTGCGACAACCTGGAGAGAATTGTTGATGCCTTTCCGATACGCTTGTTGGGCTGATCATCGAGCGAAAGGTTGATGGTGATGGTTCAGCCGAGATACGTGAACTGACTGACCACCTCAATTTCGCAGTTGTTCATGCTGATGTTTGGGGGCTTTGCGTCCTGAACCATCATGTTTGTTTTCTTTAGGCGGATGGTCAACCCTAACTCATCGCATGCTTTAGCAAAGCGGTACATCAGGTAATGTAGTTCAGAAGAGCATGTCCCTGATGCTTGGTTCACGTACTTTGCTCTTTTCATTCAGTTGTGCCAGGTTGAACAGTCTGCCTTCTGATCGTGTGTGAGGTAGATCACTTCTGTGGAGGTTCCAAAGGCATGCTTGAGCAGGACTGCTATGAAGAGTCCGTCTATGCTGACCAGACTGAGCGACTTCATGAGGTATATAAAAGCCAGGACGAGGGGTCTTTGTTGTGCTGTGTATTTCTCCTGAAGTTGCCTGATGGAGAAGATCATATCGATTGTGGACCACTATGCGCTGAACCCACCACTGCGAATACGGATACAAGCTTTTGCAGTCCGTTCATGATCACACGTGCGAAACCGTTAGCCAAGATGCTGTGAAAGGATATGCCTTTGCAGATTTTGCAGTCGCTTCTGTCTCCCTTGTTCATGTACGAGGTAACGATGTTGGCGTCTCTCATATCCTAAGACACTGCATACTCAGCGCAGCACTGGCAGATGAGGTGTGTGAGTAGCACGCTCCAGCCGCACTTGATGTCTCCTGCTGGGATGCCATCCTTCCCCGGGGATTTACCAAAGGACAGTTTCTCTAATGACTTCTTTCGTTCCGCTACAGTAGGTTTCTCATCCAGTTCGGCCATGATATGGAGGTTTTCGATGGCGTTGAGGGCATCGTTGGTCACGTGTTCTCTCTGGAGTACAGTTCAGAGTATTATTCCACCCAATGCTCCAAATGCCTGCCCTAGTTGTGGGTGGTGTCGCCTACGGTAGACTTATGTGGTGCTGTCATTATATTCATGGGACCCATTTCTTTCTGTGCGCCATCGTACATGCTTTTGATATTTCCGATGTATGCTGGTCTAATCGCGCTCAGGAAGTATTAAGTGGCACCCTGATATGCTAATATCTGCATTTTGCCTCCGTTAGACCTATATGACTGTGTTGTCTTCTGGCAGGGGGTTCGCTTGTATTGCAGGTGAGCCCTGCAACTCTCTACTATGGCTGGCATGCGTGTGGCGGAGTTAACCTCAAACAAGTCATTGTTCTTTGATTGCTTTTTACCAACGATCATTGTGGAAGTGATGTAAACAGTCTATGTGATCTGATCTCATCATTCATTGGCACTGCAAGTGGGAGGTTGTGAATCAAACGTCTTTGAAAGAGTATAGGTGAATTCCTCAGCCTTGTCTGGATATGATGTTTTGCTAACGTCAATGCCGTTTCATTTTGCAGCACAGCAACAAGTGGTCGGTGTCTCAGTCAGCGCGGTGGAAAGTACGGGTAAGAAACACACCAGTCATGGCAGACCGTCTTGTAATGATCAAGTCCAGTTGGTGCCAGTGTTTAGACCGTGTATGCCTCCAAGACACTTTATGCTGTGCTTTGTCTAAAAGAATGAATTGGCGATGATGCGGTCATGGTACGAGCACATCTCTAGAAGGCGCTGCCCGTTTCCATTCATCTTTCGAACGCCACACATGATAAGAGACGAAAGACAAAGAGTCATGGTCGACACCCACCCTAGCATTGAAGTCGCTAACCAAACTCAACTTTTCTTTCTTGGGAAATTGGTCGATAAGCTAGTTTATCTCATCGTAGAGCTCATCCATGGTATCTGTGGTGGCGCTGATTATGGATGTGTCAACGTTGATCAGGTTAACAGGCCCGGTTGTGTTGTGGAGGTTGATGTAGAGCAGTCTTCCATTTCATTATTGGCATGGTTATATCATCCCCAACATTTTGCCTTGACAGCAAATCCAACACCAAATTATGTGGCTTCGTCGGCGTTCTTCCCTTCCCAGAAGAACGTGTAGTTCTGTTCTCTGAGGGACCCGAAATCTGGTACTCATGTCTCCTGGAGCTAGGTGATGTCGATCTGGAATGATGCAAGTCTTTCTTGATGACTGAAGTCTTTCGAATATCACTGATTGTCTGAAGATCATCTGAAAGCCAAATCAGCATGTTCCGGATATTCCATATACCTAGCTTGAGGATTGTAGGTTTGATTATTGGTATTATTTTTTTTGTTGTTATTTCTTGGAGCTGTAGTTGCAGTCCACTTGTCCGGTATTCACTTATCCTAAGCCTTACGCACCCAGCAAGACAGGCGAACTGTGGTGGGACGGCACCTTATTGTCTGCGGGCTGCCCAGCTAAAGGAGGGTGGTAGGTGTCCAGTGAAACATGTTGGTCTCACTGTCAAAAGTAACCCCTGGCGTCTGGCTCTACGTAAATCGAGCGGTGACTTATACAATGTATACTGCTGCTTCCTGTGTCTTGTCGACGCTCTGGAGCGAAGCTGTAGTGTCCTCTCCAGGGAGCAAGCCTGGGCAGGGTGATATGGAAAATCAACTCTTGCCCATGCAGCTGATCCCTCTTCTCCTCGCAGGAGTTGCCGAGATGACACTTAATGCAATTCCAAGTCGCCTTAGAGACTCCGTCTGTAGATTTTCTGTTTGGGTTTACTCCCTTACCCTTTTCCATGTGTGGGTATAGTCGCAAGGCAGCGAATGTTTGAAATCGGAATTTACCTTTTCCTAGATGGGCGACCACCCAAGATTAACGAGCCTCACCTGCCCGAAGCGTTTGGTTTTGAGGCGCCAGAATCGCGCCTGTCATCCCTTCTTCAATCAGTTTGAACAGGTTCCGCTACTCGTGAAGGCCTGGATCTGTATTTGGTTGTAAGAGATTTATCAGACGCAAGCCAGTGGGAAGTGAGTGCTTATATTCCGCATCCGCACCTAGGGATGACAACCATTTGGAACACAATATGATAAACATATAATTGAAATAAATAATGGAAATAAAGCGCTCACGAATGAAACCCAATACACCCAATAATTAGAATTTAAAAGGTCTCGGTTTCTACAAACCGACTAGTTGTAAAATGGTGAAAAAAAGTCATGTAATTACATGTTATGAACGTCTGCTAATATTATGCTATTTACTTGATTTACCTTTCCTTTTTAGAGGACATTTGACTTACACGATGTGTTTAGTTGCTTAATGTGTAATATGACGTTTCTTTTCTTTTTCAAGCAATACCTATTTGATAATAAATACATGTTGATAAGACAATTTTCTACATGTAATTGGAACAAAAATGTGTACTTTAATTCATATAGAAAAGTAACTGTTGTCGAACAGTAGGTAGCACATACGTATAGAGTATAACGTAAGTTCAGTTATTCGTAACATTATTTTTGACACTGGTTTTAAATGAATTATAAAATTTATTTTTAAGCAATAAGTTTCATTTTGGTATCATTATATGTTTCGTTCTTTCCTTTGCAACATTGCTAGAAATTATATACTTCAAGTTATTTCTACTTTTGTTTAATCCTACCCGATTTCGAAAGAAACGAATTTAGCGTATGTGTGAAACCAACATTTGAATTAGTTTTCCTATGTTTCTTTTGTAACATAAACGCATTAGACAGATAACAGTTAGTACAATAATCAATAAATGATCATTAGGAATATGTATGTGACACAGGACTTACTTCCGCATCATATCAAGTGAATAGTGTTTCTTTGTCCTTTCAACCGCTTTTTCTACACAAGACACGCATGGAACTGATGCAAAACGAAATACAATAAATCCGCATAATACACGAAGATCCATCAAAAACATGTCAAATGTGTTCAACTTAGGAATAAGCAGTGTGCAATTCTAATTGAATAATTCTTAATATAGTGCTTATCGAAACTAAAATAACTGTTTGTAAATATTAAATTAGTATACATAAATATATGCATAAATGTTTTTCAATGAACTCAAGGGATGAATGTCTATAGATTAAAACGCTGAAAGTCCCTCCACAATCTATATTTCACAGATGTTTGATTGAGGTATGCTGCAGCTTGGTTTGCAAGAAAAACATCACCTAATAAACATACTGTCATATTGATTTAGCAAAAGATCTGCGCAAAATTTATTTTCAGAAACATTGTTTCAATAAGATTTTCAAATAATTATAGTCATCATTTACATCATCAGCATCGCAATCGTTATCAATATCGTCATCATAAATAGAGATAATAATTAGCATCGAAACAACGGCAAAGTTTCCATTTTCCCTAATTTTTAGATAAATTAATAATTCTTGTTATTTTAACAAACGAAACTAAAATATCCATGTTGAATTGTCTTTAATTCACTATGTTTCCATTTAACGGAGCGTACAAGATTCAATGTGCATAATTCAGATACATCTTTTGAGTCATTTGTCGAACTTAAATCATAATAATTGGGAGAAAGGCAACTGCATCAATCAGCAATGGCTTCAACTCTTCCATCCGAGCAATTTAAACCTTTGAAACACACTTTCCGTCAATGCACCACTGGAGTAAAATTATATATATATATATATATATATATATATATATATATATATATATATATATATATATATATATAGAGAGAGAGAGAGAGAGAGAGAGAGAGAGAGAGAGAGAGAGAAGAGAGAGAGAGACAGACAGACAGACAGACGGACAGACAGACAGACATATATATAGTTAGCTAGTTAGGTAGATAGGTATGAAGATAGTTGCATAAATATATGAATACATACATGCATACATACATACATACATATATACATACATACATATAGATAGTGTACTGTAAGTCCATTAATGTCAAGCTGTGTTCCTATCTTTTCTGTATTAACGAAAAATTAACTGAATGAAATCTCTTCTCAAGAGGAAATAAAGAAAGTCAGTCAGTCAGTCATTCAGTCAGTCATACACACATACATAGATGGATGCATTCATACACACATACATACATATATGCATGTTTCCATAAATATATACATACATATAAACATGCATACATACATGCATACACATGCACACATACATACATACATACATACATAGATTGATAGATTGATATATAGATATATAGATAGATTGGTAGATAGATAGATCGATATATATATATATATATATATATATATATATATATATATATATATATATATATATATATATATGTATATATATATATATATATATATATATATATATATATATATATATAATATATATATATATATATATATATATGTGTATATATATATATATATATATATATATATATATATATATATATATATATATATATATATATATATATATATATATATATATATATATAAAGATAATGACTCTTAATCAAACACATTACATGATATATTATGATATTATTCTCAGTTTATTTGAAACTTCATGTTAGCATTTACATATAGGCATAAAGCGGATTCCAGAGATTAACGTTTTTGTCTGTGCATGTGCTATAGAGGCCAACATTAATGTGTTGCCATTGGCAGTCTATGGTAATAAAAGCAGCTGTTTGACCCATACGTGTTAGTAAATGGATTTTCATGCAAGAGATCTGCTAGTGTACAGTAACATTACGTAAGTGTGTCTTACTTTAAATTATATTAACTTTTTAAATTTAATTAATATTCCTTTGCTATATAACGCAATATTGCCCATACTTTTTCATTGTTTGGAATGCACATTTTATATTTTCGCTACGGAGCAGTTTGTAGCATAGAAACCAATTGTATTTCTTTATTTCGTGAGAGAGACATACAGATATACAGAGAATGAGGGACTCAGAGAGAGACAGAGCAGGATATTACATTATTTTGTCCACATTCAGTTCCTCTGGCTGCACCTTGATATACATCCAGGCATATGCCCGTTGGGGGATCTGTACACCTCATCTTATCGCAAACATCCTGTGGATCAGTCTTAAAAAAATCGTAAACTCATGCAGAGCTCGATCAATAATACGTAAAATGTATAGACATATACTGCTAGAAAATATAATGCATTTCATTTAGAGTAAACATTTGAAATTACGTCTGACAGTAAATGATTGGCAGGTTCTGGAAACTCGAGCGGACGAATTTTTATTCTCTTCTAAATATCTGAATATGCTATGAATTGGCAAAAATAAAATACTTTATTTCTTAGCTTGAAAATATATACACTCAGTTTGCTCCAAATATCATTTTCAAAACTAAGAGAATCTTTGGTAACATTAACTGACGTTATTTGGACGTTGATATTTTTAAACCAGTAATGGACGGGAGTTAAACACATGTTCCTTGAATGGAAGTAGTTCAGTAAAATCATTTCCAGAGAAACAATCTGTAAAGAGGACAATATAAACGGACGAAACACTGTGCTGGTCTTCGATATGTACTGCACTAATTGAAGCTCTATGCAACTGCTTGTATATATATATATATATATATATATATATATATATATATATATATATATATATATATATATATACGTGTTTATGAAATACTCGTGAGGAACAATACATATGCCGAAGTTATAAAGGTGACACCATACATTCAGCATGACAAGATTAACGTTCTACACAAGGAAAAGTGTGGGCAATTATATATGTATCAGCACAAAGGAACTTTGGTAAGTTTTCTAATCAACATAATGATATACATATGTTAAAATATAAACTTTATATACGTTTGCACTATTCCAAAACAATTAAACAAAAACAAAAAAAAAACAATTACGCACACACTCGTACAATAAAATCATTCAGTTCCTTACCATTGGATTGCAACTTTAAGTCTTATTTCAGGTTTAATGTTTGTAAATTAGTATTGTGATGGCCTACCGGGAAATACCTATCTACCTATCCAAAAACACCCACTCATCCAGCAACCTACATAACCTACATTGGCAGGGAATTAAAATAAATATTACCCTGTGCGATACTAAAGTATGTGTCCTGCCATGATCAGATAAACCCACCGATTACGTTTTTTTTTATTGTTTCAAGAATCAATTTACTTAAAATCAACGTGAGTAGATTTTTAAACAGGTTGGTCCCCTCCAAGCCAAATAATACTGGATTCACTACACAGTCAATGCGTATCCTTGGCGCGACAGCCACTGGTACATCCATTTAGTTCATTAGTCATGCTCTTAAAGAAAGACAAATGCAGTAATCGGGGCCGCATTAACTCTTTGTTATTACTGCATTCAGTGCCTGGAAAAACGGAATGTTTATATGCTCATATGAATGGGGAAAGTCAATTTACTGGAATTGCAAATGAAATATTACCAATGTTTACACTAGGAAGGGTAATTATAGACGGTATCGATATGATCTAATAAATTAATGGAAACCACAATATCGAACCAGCCAGTAAGAAAACCCAGCGCTTGCCTAAAAGCTACTTCATGCTTTTACTCAAGAGTATTGCATTTCCTGGCAAGTTCGTCAACACCCTATCAAAAGACATACGTGCTAATACTAACAGCTTCCACAATAGGTGCATGTCAAAAGCAGGGTGCAACGTTGATGTATCATCATCCAGAATGAATTCAAAATGAAATGAGCTGCACAAGAATGGAAGAATCATACATCAAACAACTTTCATCGACCTTGACTATACCAACAATGTTGCTCTACTTAAGTATTAGTTACATATAATACGTATCGACTAGCAGGATCACCTGTAGTTAGGCTAACATCCACACTACCAGTTCATAAGCTAGCATGTGAACATAAACATCCCAGGCACATAAAGTTTCAAAATGATGGACTCATTTCTGTATGTCGGCTTATCATTTCTCTGCATTGGCAGTGGTGAATTAAACTAGCTCGTTGCGGCATAAAACGTTAATTAATAATGATAACTCTGCAAAATCCCTCGTATCACAGGTATCCAGAATATCCCGACATATGAGATCATTCGCGTAATGAAAGAACCATCGGTTACAAATATCATAAAACGAAGACGCTAACGAGTCTTCGGACACATACTTGGAGCATCTCGATATATCAATTACAACCGGGTAATAAAAGCGGTGAGTCGAAGACCACCTCGTGTGTTTTCGAAAGTATCCTGGTGCTGAAGGAAGTGGCAGGACTTACATGAGTTAAAATTTTGACTTTACAACATAGAGCAAACGCCCTGGATCTCACCTTCTGACGAAGAAAATGTTACTTTATATATAGCATCAAAATGCAGTACGCTCATTCACAATTACATATCAAGAGGTATTTATTCTTTTGATTACATTTGTAATTCTGCAAAGCGTTGAAGGCAAGCTATCACATTATTGACGGGCAACCGTTCACAATAAGCAACACACATGATAGAACACTTAAAGCAAAAGCTGTAGTAAGTATTGATGGGTGAGTGGCTAAGGCGTTCATAGCCTAAATTGTTTCACAGAATAAAAACAGGTCCCAAATATATGATGAAATAAGTTTCGAATTTGGAATCGGTGTCCGTTTTTATATATTCATGTGATATATTTCGACTTCCTTATTTTAAGAGTATCCAGCAGGATTCCTTTATTTTTGGGCTTTGGAACTCCACGTTTGATCAGCTGCAGTTAGTAGTAAGTATATCACTAAATGTATGTTGCGGGAAAAGATAATATAAATAGTTGGACATATGTCCAGTTTCATTGTCACCTAATAAGATATGTGACGATTGATCTTGTGAATACAACTGATATACATGGCATGACATTCAATCTTCTCTATAAGAAGGAGTTATGTTCTTTAAAGGTTACAACTATACTGGTGTTTAGAAAAGAATAAATGTGATTCAGTCAGGGTGGTTTACAATCAACACGTTTCACGAATATATGTGATTCAGTCAGGGTGGTTTGCAATCAACACGTTTCACGAATATATGTGATTCAGTCAGGGTGGTTTGCAATCAACACGATTCACGAATATATGTGCGGATGCACTCATTCCTGGATTAGCCCATTAATTATTCTTCACTTTTTTGAAATTATCCAGGATGGTAGATTATAAAAACCATTGCCTTGTATTAATTTAGCAGGCCAAAATTATAATGTTCACCTCCTAAAATGTTCATATGTATGTTATAATATTCAGCTAGTTAAATGTAATGTACCTGATAATACAAAATGATGATAACAGTCACCTTTAATACTGATGTTATTTTTGTTATTACCATTCATCATCTTCTCCTTCATCTGATTATTATTATTATTAATAGTAGTATTCTTCTTCTTATTATTATTATTATTATTAATATTATTATTATTATTATCATTATTATTATTATTATTATTATTATTATTATTATTATTTATTTGATGATGGCTTTGAAATCTTTGCAAACTAAATTCATACGTATCGACTATCTTCCACTACAAAGCCGTTACAAAACCAACACTGCACATCTAATGGCTGCTGATCGATAGAGATATTTTAGTAAAGGAACGTATTCAACATTGTGTGTCACATGTTTGTGCCATTTGCGAAGTATGATATTCTTTAAACGAAGCAGTCGTGGATGTGATATATCCATCATAGAAATTACCACGTGGAATAGTTATAGCTATTATAAATAACTGTCATATTGTTTTGCATTTATTGTTATCAAGGAATGCATATCCACTCTGCTACTCGTAAGTAAAGATCTAGCATACCTATCTTAATTCAGCCGTAATGTAGACAGAGGCCATCAGCAATTTGGCATTGTTTTATTACACCTTGAGAAAATGTGGAACTGACGCACTAATGACATAATCATTGCATACTCCAAGGAATAGCAATGACGTGCTAGAATAACATTTCATCGATTTCACGAAATGTACGATTCGCGAAATATTTATTGTAACAAACTCTCATCAACACTCACACTGCGCCACTATGATCTCTTCTGGTTTTAGGCTTCAAGCTTTATAAGAAAATAATAAATATTTTAAAGTTAATAGTTAGTTGCTCACTGCCTGCCATGTCATTATTTGGACCAGTTTCCCAAACAAAATCATGCCGCTTCTAAAAAACTCAGGTGCAACACAATCCTTGACTGGAATCAACTTCTTGCTATTGTCCTAATTTTTTGAAGATATCCTTCATATGGCTTTTCAAAAACACTTTTTTTGTATTAACATCACTGTCTTGTGACATCAGAGTATGCAGTAGTTATTCTTACATAACAATATAATTGGCGGTTCAATGTTAGAATGTATGCTGCCCTCGTAACAATTAATATGCACTTTGAGCCTAATACGCACATAAGATATTAAAAACAAATGAGTAATTTTGCAAATGAAGACCATCCAGCTTTGTGTGGACTGCGTTCCATGTGATATTATGCTGATAATTATCGTAAATTTTCCTATATGACCTGGATAAAGAAGCTAATCCACGTAAGAACATTCTACCCTACACATACACATATAGACACATATAATAATACCTCACAAAATTTAGAATGGCGCCCCATAATAAAACGACACTGCTCGGTAAGATTGTACACCATTCCTGGCTTATGCTGCACATAATCAAAATATTCCTGAATGTCATATAGTCTTCCAGGCAATGTCACGCATTGTCTGAAATGAGAATATATATTTATAATAGATAATAGCATATGACCAATTAGACGATGTATAAAACGTTGAATTAACTTGAGGCCGTCAGTTTCTAAAGAGACTATATAGGGGCAGTTCGCTTTTAGAATTACATATAAACAACATAATTGGCTGTTATATGGAATATATTAATATTGTCCCACATGACTAACATACATACATACATACATACATATATACATACATACATACATACATACATACATGCATACCTACATCCATGCATACATACATGCATACATGCATACATGCATACATACATACATACATGCATGCATGCATGGCTGCATACATACATACATACATGCATGCATGCATGCATACATACATGCATACATTCATACATACATACATACATACATACATACATACATACACAAACATGCATGCATGCATATATACATGAATACATACATGCATACATACATACATACATACATACATACATACATACATACATACATACATACATACATACATACATACATGCATACATACATACATACATAAATGCAATGCTGCTGGATATTATCTGCCCTGGTGTGACTTGGTTTACACTTTGATTTGGTTCTGATTTTTTATGTTTCGATTTCATCGGAAAAGATAATTTCAATCATTTCAAGAATCAATCATTTCAAGAATCAATCATTTCAAGAATCAATAATTTCAAGAATGTCAAACCATAACAAATGCTTGTTGGCATATCTAACTATGAATAGTAACAGAGTTATGATAGTCAAAGCCGAATTTTCATTCTGTTCAGTTATATGACAATGGCAGCAGCAGGGAAGTCGTACAGACCAGGTGGCTCAGATAAAATTAAGCCTCCCACATAAACTTTCTCCGTAGAAGCCTCAGATTGCAGAAATAAGCCCTCCTACGCAAATTAATCAGCGAAAATTCGACCCAGGATGCAATTTCAGACATAAAAAAAACAACAAAATTTATGTGTGATTGCAAATTCCGGCTGCAATTTTATGAGTAAATCTGATCAAGACCAACTCGATACCTACTACGAGGATCATGAAGATTAATCGTGACAAAACCGTGTGGTGTTGCCTGAGCGTGACTGAAGAAATTTTTAAACTTATTTATATCCATGTCGCCATTGCACCAAGTTTGATGAATATTCCTCAGCGTGTGAGTATCAACGCCATTGAATACCGATAAAATATTACAATTATCTCTAATTACCTTCGGAATTTGCGTATATCGCTGCGTCACGTAAATCACATCGGTGTTCTTGTGTCGGCCACGCGAGAATATCCTAGCTGGGTTAGTTTGTTTATCCAGCATTACATCATCGAATACGACAAGATTATTAACATCGCCATCTAAAGTCTCCACTGATGGAGCCTCATTGATATCCGTTATAAATTCTATCGTGCCATCCTCAGTATTATCGCTAAATTCTTTTAATACCTGATAACATCGCTGATCATCAACAGACGGCGCAACCAAATACAATTTGTCCCATTTTAACCATCGCATAATCAAATTTAGCAACAATTGCGTTTTTCCAGAACCAGATGGTCCAATGATTATCATTCTAATCGAATTTGGTAATGCCTCGATATGTTTTACTTGCTCGCGTTTTTTTGTGGCTGAAAAATCAATTACATTCATGTTATTAGAATAACATGGATTCATATTGTGTTAAGTGTCGCACTCGAACTGCTACGATAAATCCAATCGAAGTCGTTACACGCAACAACAGAAATGCAATCAAGGGAGAATGTGAAGTTTGCAAGACAATTAAGTTTAGATTTGTAAAAAAAAAAGTAGAACCGGAGGAGACATCGCAACCTCCTTAACAAATCTGCCTGGAGCTCCTTGGGCGAAATATCCCGGAGAGAAGCATTTACCAGGATATAATTACTGCGGACCTGGTACAAGGCTAGATATAAGACTTAACGATAATAATCAACCAAATCCTGGCGAGGATCCAGTAAACGCTATCGATAACGCATGCTACTATCACGATCTTGCATATCGCAGCGAAGATTTACAACAAAGACATCTCGCTGATATTAAATTAATTCACGCAATAGATGCTATTCCTGATAAAAATTTCAAAGAGAAATTGGCAACTTGGTTAATAAAAGGCGCGATGAAAGGTAAATTAGTACTAGGTGCTGGTAATTTATAATGGAGCAAATATATTATTCTCCGCGAGGATTTTGGCGAGGAAAATCAGCAATTGCCAAACTTGCTAAGGCAGCAAAAGTAAAGCAATCTGTCGCTGAATCGTGGCTATCGAGACAAGCAGTCTGGCAAATTTATATTCCTCCGCCTAAGAAAATATCATATGCGAGTTTCTCTGTCAGCGTCCCTAATGAAGTCCATCAGGCTGATCTTATGTTTCTTCCTTACGATACCGTCGACGGAGTCACATATAAATACGTGTTGACGGTTGTTGATATCGCTAGCAGATACAAGGAAGCGGAACCGTTATCGAATAAAACAGCAACAGAGATTGCTAAGGCGTTTAGCGAAATTTATTCACGATCTCCATTAACATGGCCGAAGCTTCTCCAGGTTGATCCAGGTCGAGAATTTCTTGGCGCGGTTACTTCACTGATGAAAAAGAATAATGTTAAAATCCGTCGCGGTATTGTAGGTGTTCATCACAATCAAGCTATCGTTGAGAGATTCAATAAAACTCTTGCAGAACGATTATTCGGATATCAGTACGCGCGCGAATTTATCCAAGATAAACGATCTCACGATTGGGTAACAAGATTACCTCACGTGATTAACGCACTAAATAACGAAGTAACACGAACAATATCAATGAAGCCCGCAACTGCAATTACAAAACCAAATATACCACTAAAGCGAAGTTCCACAATTCCGCCTGTGCTGGGTAGTGTTATTGTCAGATATTTATATAAAGAAGGAGAAGCCGAGGGTGGCAGAAAAAGAGCAACTGATCCAACTTGGAGCGTTACGACACATAAAATATCAGCCGTAACAAGATCATCAGGAAGGCCAGCAATTTATTTTCTAGATTCACTAGCACCACAACGCGGATTTACCAAAGAAGAATTACAAATAATACCGAGAGATACTCAATTACCGCCGTCGTCACTTATGTGAAATTTAATTCTACCTAACTGAGATAATTTTCTTACTCGAGAAACTGCTAGATAAACTAAATTTGACCAGGAAATTCTATCATCGACGATCCAGACCTGGCCATCTACTGTTAATCCCTGTGATGAATGTATCGTTGCTGCGTATCCGAGTTTCCATGGCGATCTTTCTGCGTTTATTGCATCATTGACAAGATTAATATCAACGAAAATAATATCATTCAAAACTAATATTTTTTCTTCTCCACATGGCAAAATAACATTGATATTTTGTTTCCTAGTATCAGTTGGCCTATAACACAACGGCACCTGCAATGTTGGAAATTTATCACAATGAAGTTTGAATAATATTTCCTGAATAACATCGCGAACAATTTTTCTGCTAGCAACAATCAGATGATCTGGACGCCACAAAGTTAGAAAATTATCCATCGAAGTTTCGTCGATTATTTTTCTCATCACATCACATTGAAATTTATTAGGTTGCAATCGAATCATTTTTTTAAACTCGGTCAGTAAAATATCATTAGATCTATAATCAGCGTCAATTTCTTCATAATAATCTACAAAATTTCTAAGCCACCTGTGAGGAGATTCACCATCAATAGGATCAGGTTGGCCGTGATCTCCGCACATTATTACAGCGGTATTTTTTTCTTCTAGCCAACCCAGGAATAATTTTAACACAACTAAATTTACCGTGCAAATTTCATCAAATATTATAATCTTGTTGATATATTTATTTCCCATTCGAGCTGAATCCCACAATCCACCGCTGTACTTGAAATAACTGTGATAAGTACAAGAATTAACGCCACGCTGTTTTATTTCTCGCGCTAATCTATGAGTTGGAGTCAACACGATCATATCAGAGTTTGAAAATAAGTTTATCGCTCGTGTTGTTTTACCGCTACCGCCAGGACCATTTAGGTAAACGAATTTGTTTCGTGAAATCGGATCAAACGCAGATACTGCCGTTGATACTTCATCACATTTATCTTTATGAAACTTATCGCAATCTTCCACATCCGCGTCCTCGCAATAATCTAGAATATCCTCGTTTTTTATTCTCCAAGTTCCCCAGGAACCATCGGTGATTAAATTTTCCAGCCTGCACTGAAATTTCTTATCGATATAAAACGAATCCGTTGCAACCCTTACCGCGATATCAGAAAATTTATTTATCATCGACAGCAAATTGATACTCACATAAGCGAGCATCGATGATCTTAAATGAGTATACTGCGCTGACTCTCCATCGAGATAAGTGATCACTGTACCTAACTTCGTTCCATCAATAATAATATTTTCTCTGTTGCAAAATATTCCACGCGATACTGTATCAGCAATAATAAAATCCATCTCGGCATCATTGATAAATAACCTAGCGTGGCGATGTTTATGATCAACTGATCCTCCTTGAGTAAATTTACCAATTATTTTTCTTCCAATATCTTTCGCGTTTTCACAATCTGTCGGCAACCACACCTCGGTTTGCTTTCTATACGATATAATTGCTTCACTTACTGTCAATGATATTAACATCGACGAATCCAACATAAATCTCAACAATACCGTAGGGACCCATCTTCGCTGAGATAAATGCCGACCAAACCAAATATAACAAATTTTATGCAAATTTTCAGCAAGTTCGAACGAATTAACATGAGCGAATCCGGTCATGACAAAATCGGGTAACGGTCCGTTAATTGCAACTCTCGTCATCTCATTGGTAGGATGACCGAATTTAGCAAAGTAATCTGCACAATCGCCATACCCAAGGAAACTTCCAGGGTAGCATGCGCTCATATCAACAGAAATCATATCTTCGAAATAATACTTGGTATTCCATAATCCTCCATGGCCGTATTCGATACAACTAAGTTGAATATCATTAAGAAACTCATTCCTCGTAGGTTTCCACGAGTTTCTTTCTCTCGCAGCATGAGCGGCAACAGACGGAACAGTAAAGCAGTTTGTCAGCAACTGATCTGGATTTGATGAATACTTCTCCGCGATATTTCTCATTGTTTCGTGTAATATTTCATCACGGTAAATATCTCCGCGTGGTAAGATAAATTGATCGTATCTTTCTTCGCTAGAAAATAACCAAATCGATATTGGATCGGACTTGGCTAATAGTTTGATAAACCTAAACATTGCATCGGAATTGTCTTTCTCAGATTCCACGGGATAAAACTTAACAACACGATCTCGCGGGAATATCATTACCGACTGACTCCACGCATGTGAATTATGATCAACAATTTCGATTGGTGTTCCTCGAGAATTATACGGCGACGAATATAATATTTCACCCGATAGCGTTTTAACCATGATAGGAAATTTAAGTTTTTTACTCAACACAGCAACATCGTCAATCGATGCGCCATCAACAACTGTCTTTGCCCATGAATTAATTTTATCCAATCTCAATTGAGTTAGACCAGATCCGCGACGAGCATTTTTCATGTGCTCGATGACGCGCTCAGCTACACAATTTATTTTCGGTGATTCCCTCATCGTAGGTAGGTTTTTCACATCAGGATTATTATTCAGCCGATAAATTCCATAGACAACAGCACTAGAAGGATACGCCCTAGCATAATAAGGACCATCAATCCCTAATAACAATCCTGGTTTCGAATTTTTATCAAGAACAACATTTTTCTTACCGCCGCGTACCGGATCTCGTTTATCACGAATAATCCAAATATCATCGGGCATTTGTGCAATAAATTTTATTCCGAAAATAAATCTCTCTTCTTTGTGTGAGTTTTTTATATGTTCGATTATCTTTTTCGCTCGCTCCAAATTCATCGTAGCATCAACAAAGTTAGTTTTCCATGTCGACCAAACATGAATCGCTCCATCATCAAAAAATTCCTTCTTCGCACGATCAACTTCAGGAATGATATATTCTGCCTCATCAAGATCAAATAAATCCATTATTATATTTTAGACAAATATCTAAATATAATGAAGCAATGTTCATGGATAACAGTCGGATCAACAAAATCATGTAACAAATCCTGTAGAGGTGAATATTGTGGCGCTCACATATACGAAATTCGACGAGGTAACAAAGGACCACAGCGATGTTTAATTTGTCAAGTTGGCATTCGAGGAAAGACACGATTGTGTTTCTCCTGTGGAGGGAAAAAATATCGTGAGTTACGGAGATATTATGAGAAAAGATCCTCCTCGGTAATAAAATGCGAAGAAGATTATATTAATCGTTTCAAAGCAAATTTCGATTTAAACAAAGAGAATATCATATATGGAAATGAAATCAGCGATTCCCACAATGAAAATCACATGCGAGTATAAATCGCATCCCATCATCGAAGGTTACGAAGCATCTGAGGATGGTAATGTCAGAAACATCAAAACAAAGAAACGTGTTGGTAGTATTTGTAATTCGGGATATCTCAAATTTACAGTCCATAAAAGAAATGAAAGAACAGAATGTTATTCGAATCATAGATTTGTGTTCGAATGCTACAAAGGACCAATAGAGATCGGACTTGTTATCGACCACATTGACGGTAATAAACTTAACAATAAACTTTCCAATCTGCGCGCGGTAACCCAGAGTGAAAATTCAAGATTTGGTAATAACCGTGGATTTCCTAATTATTCGAGGACTGTTAAATCAGTGAATCAAGCAACAGGTGAGGAAATCGCGTTTACATCGATGTCTGCAGCAGCAAAACATTTCGTTATTGACTCGCATTCAGTAAAACGAGTGGCAGAAGGAAAATACAACGCAACATTTTCTTATGATGCTGATTCGTGGATCAAATTCTCCTATGTACCAATAATATTTGATTCGGAGAGTGACGAAGAATAATTGAATATCTCCGCAAAACAAAAAAAAAAGATTAATTTTGAAAATTTCCCTGGATTTTATTTATTTTTTTCGCCCATTTTTTCCTGGGAGATAGATTTGGAAAATCTCGCTCACGATTTCACCAAAAGATTGATACTTACAGTTTCCCCGCGTATATCAAGTAAATTTCCTTTCTGATCCGTTAATTTGAAATTTATTCTTGTCAATAACCGATTATGACATCGCAGGTAAAACGGATTCATTGGTTCCTTGATTATCAAATAACCAGGGGATGCGCTAGGTGAAAATGAATACAATACAAATCCCTGATTCGCTTGATTCGACACTGACGAATCAACATTATAGCTACCCTCGACAACATCCGCGTGAAGATAAATCGCGATAACTTCCGTTATATTAACGATACCCGGCGATATATGTCGTCCACCTTTGTCAGGATCGTTATTGTGTTTAAGAATCAATTCTGAAGGTATTTTTTTGGTCCATGCGGCATGTAATTTCGGAAATAAATCATCAATGGTATCAGTGACGGATTTTCTCATCGCATCAAAATCAGAATTGGGAAATTTGAAATTTGGCAGTGTTTCCTCGGTTAATTCAAATACTCTTATGAATTTTTGTTTTTCTCCTGAGTTTTTGATCAACTCGAATTTGCTAATAGGGAGAACATATTCGGCAATTGATATATCGTCGACTATCGCCTGAATAAACATATCATGATAATATTCAATATCATTCGCAAGTTGATTTAAAATTTTCACGTGCTTTATAATTTCGCTACATGAACCAGATTTATTTAGGATGCATTCATGAAATGATCCTCGCAATAAATTTAATTGTAATTCGTGTTCTTGAATAAACTCGTCTAGTGTTCTTCTTACCAAGATACCGTCTATGGGGGCTATTATCCTGTTAATGTGGGTAGCGTCGAAGATTTTCACATCTGGGGGGATTTTAGGAAGAGGTAGCCATGAGAGAATTCTTTCGTTAATAAAAGTGAAAGCGAACATTACTAGGTTAATTTTGTGGTTATTCATGAGATTGATGGCGCTGTGGATCAGAGGCTTGTGTTTGATATCTCCATACCATCCTTCGTTGGTGGTAAAATCCGATTTTTTTGGTTCCGGTAGTTCTGGAAGGGTTTCATCATACCAACCTGGAATAATAACATCCGATTTTTTTGGTTCTACCAGAGGTGCGACCTCGGGCCAACCTAATATATTTCTAATCGATGATTGGTAAATATCTACCACGTACGGTGATTTCACTTCTATCATTGACGATAGTGTTGGATCATGTGAAGATATCTTTATTCCCGGAGTAGCATCGCCGGTTAAATTTGATATTCTAGTGGTAAACTCATTATTCAGCTGATCAATTTCATAACTGCCCGTTGGTATACCAACGACGATCCAATCGGGTGTTCCATCGGGTTTATTTTTATTTGCAAAAACAAGTGAATTATTTGGCATCAAATTACCGAATGATTTTGATCTAACATTAGGCCAGCTATTGTAGACGCGCAATTGTGTTAACGCAATTTCGTTGACGCTGATTGGTGTTGAAAAATTAATGCTAAATTCTGGTTTCGTTGAACTTAACGATAGTAACGTTGTTGTCGGCGGCGTCGTGTTTGTCACGATCTGGGCTAGCTCGGACATTATTAATATTCATTTGTTCAATCTCCGAGTAGATACTGATAATCGAAGAAAATTCTAGATCGGATATAATACCGTCGTTGAGACTTTCGGAAAGTAACGATGATAATTTCGAGTACGCGTCACTGATCTTAGTTAGTTTACTTTTGTACGAAGATAGTTTCTCACTTGTGCACGAAGATATTTTCTTCGCGATGATATTTAAAACACCAGCGATTGTTGTTGCTGATGATATTATTATTGTTGCTACGATGGGCGCTATCATTGTTACCGCGGATAGAATTATTCCTGCACCAGCGACCACAGCAGATACCGCGTACACAGCAACATCAATGGTAACTAATCTGCGCTGATATTTCTTTATTTTTATCTGATAATCGTCGAGGAGTTTTTTTAACGAATCCTGCCATGATCGCGCCTGATTGTATCGGTAATCCGATGCGGTCATTTATTAATCTACGATATCAATTGCATGATTTAATCCCGAATATATTTACATAAATATTCGAAAACTATACTATAACCAAACGGTCCCATATTGGTTCTATCTGGTGGTTCTAACACAAATATATTATCATAACCTGTGTGCATAATATAATTAAAATTTTCACCAAAAATTTTACCACCTGCGGCTTTTATTTTAAAACCTACCGAAGATTGAATGAATATTCGATAATATCCACTAATTGGCGGGTTAAATTTAAATGTGTTATTCACGGGTGTCCACCATGCCTCTTTTCGTACCTCTACCACAAGTGGCACACTGCAGGTAAGATTTTTTGTTTCTACTTCCTCTGGTATCGAAATTCGCGATAATCTTTCAAGGTTCATTGATGATAATTTTGTGCTGATTTCGTTGGTTTTTGTTGTTAAGGTAAGAAATTTCTCATTGATAGTTTTTATTTCTCCGTAATACACTGATGGATCGAGTTTTTTATGTGTGAGTTCAAACATTTTATTGATATTGTCGTTAACTTCCTTAATGGTTTTCTTTGTTTCATCATGTGATGTTTTATCGACCTTTTGTTGCACTAATTCACGTATCGCTTCGATATCATCGTTCGATACTTTACTCGCTGCGGAATTTGCATTATTTTTCTGATTCGTCAATATTCGAGCTGCGTTTATTTGCTCGATATCTTCATTGATTTTTGTTATTTTTTTATTGAGTTCGTCATGTGTAATTAAGGAGGCATCCGTGAACTTTTTTATATCATCATCAAGTTTTTTGTTAATATTTTTTGATATTTCGTCGAATTTTTTAATATCGCTAAATAGTTTGTTGAGTCGCTTATTTATTTTATCTTGGGCGTCGTTGTGTAATACTAATGCCGCTGATAATTCATTATTTTTTTGTTTTATATTCACGAGATCGTCCTTTGGTGGAAACTCTGCAATGATATCGGTAATATCAGCGATAGATTTTAGTACCAAATCCGATTGACGAGTAAATTGACTGATATGATCATTATATTCTTCTCGCTTAATTATATCAGTTATTTTGATGTTGCTAGTTTGTAATCGCCCTTCAACATTTTGAAAAACAGCAACTTCACCAGGATCAACTTCTGACAATGATAGAAGATTGTTAATATCATCCCTCGTGGCAAACTTTGATGTATCGATGTCGCCCGTTCCTTTTTTTTCTTTCCTAAAAAGAGATCTACCGTAAATGTCAACCATGATATTTATCTACGGTATATTCAAATAAAATTTTGCGATAAGGATTGGATGATTTTGAAATTGCATCAAGGACATTAATTGACTCCGGGCCGCATATTGGTGGATCCGCTAATGTTTGTGTTGGAAGCGTTGAATACCAAACCTTAAGTCTTAGTTTTGACACGTATTTGATAAATTCATTTGGCTGTGCTAATCCATATGAGTCGAAGTAAATAACTTCGCGAGGATTAATCGCGTAAGCAACCCAGTGAGTGCCAGGACCGGAATTTTTATCGAGATTTATTATTCCTGTCTCGGTAGGATTTGGTTTATCTGGTAGTTGATCTCGCATAAATACGCCTCTGAAAAATTTTATTTTCTTTTTTTTTGCTTCACTTATTAAATCTAAATTTGAGGCTGGTAGGCTCGACTTAACCCGGATCCGTACGGGGGTCGTCTTAGATAAAGGCCGGATCCTTGTCGTTGCTGCATTGCTTTTGCAAGAAGAAGAGGAGCAAGAAGGGGGAATATCCCTCCCTTTTTTTTGCGATATCTTCCTCCGGTAACTTTTTTTGCTAATGCGGAACCTATCCCTCCAAGCGCGCCTAATCCTACTGCCTTCGCAATCGCGGGAGCCGCCGCAGCTATCAATCCCGGAATAGCGGCAAATAAAGGAAAAATACCACCTACTTTGATCATATCTCTGATTACTCCTATTGAGAGATTCAGGCGAATACCAGTATTTGCTGATCTGGCTCTGGTGAAATGTCCATGTTGA
Source organism: Sinohyriopsis cumingii (assembly GCA_028554795.2). Classification (NCBI taxonomy): domain Eukaryota; kingdom Metazoa; phylum Mollusca; class Bivalvia; order Unionida; family Unionidae; genus Sinohyriopsis; species Sinohyriopsis cumingii. The sequence goes on along the minus strand of CM068832.1, from coordinate 70,057,776 downwards.
CTTTTAGTTAACGATAGTTTGTTAGGTCCACCGTGAAGTTGATTGCTTTTTAAGGTTAAACTTAAACCTCGTCGCGCTGTTGTTGCCGATTGAAGTTTTTTCACCTGACCGGGAGTCAGAGTTACGCTGACGTGATCGTATGGCATATTAATAATCACTTAATCTAAATTTGGAATTTATTACATGTTCTCTACGGGTGCATCGATGACTCTCATTCTACCACTGATGCCTTCCAGGATCATTGTTCTATCGCTGAGAATTACTGCAATTGCTCTTGCATTATTTCCCTGCGTGTTAATTCTGGCCTTGAAATGAATATCGACAACCGACTGCTTTACCAAATCGAGATGTTCCAAAGAAAAATAATAGATGGGATAGAGTGTATTAAAATCTAGTTGTGATATTTGCAATCCAGTATCAATATTTTGATCGCGGGCCATGAAACTTAATAATCGATGATACGCGCGTGCCGTGGAATTGGTGACATAATCGATGGCTATTTCCTCGGATGGTTCCTGTTGGCCGTTTATTCTCAATGATACGTTTGTCGCCTCGAATCGATCGAATATCATATGGCTATGCAGTTGATCATTTCTATCTACAGATTGAAGGGCAACAAAGATATGTCTAGGTGCGGAAGAACCTTGTTGTGAAGCAATTCGCCAGGTAAATATTCCGTTAATATTAACATCATAGGAGTCGGTCATAGTTGTCAGCCAGGACATAACGGATTTTCCACCTTGATTCATAAATGATAATAATTTTTCTTCAATGATCATCGATGGGACTATCGCTGGCATCCACAAGGTAATTCTTTCAAGGACAACTTTACCGATATCAAGGGGATCCACACTTGCATCTCGCCAGATGGCTCTGTCATCATTGGCATCTCGAACGAAAGATATCGTATGTTTTGCTCCGTAAATAACTTTTCTGAAATGTCTGCAAAATCCAAAAATATGAGATAACGGAATTGCGCAGGAAAATCTTAAACTCGGACCAACCAACATAAGTTTTCGCGTGGCAAATCCGAGATTGTAATCGTCATTGACGCCAGTTATTAAAGCCATCTGAGTGGCTGGATTAGCACCAGCTGCATCCATTGGTATAGCGATGTTATACCGATTATGTTCAGCTTCATTAGAATTATCCTTCGCGAACATCATACTAGGACCGGCTGATCTGGTAAAATCATCCGAGTATCTTGCTAGTCCTATGATCGTCGTTGCTATATCAACATTATTCGTGATTGATTCAATCTCTTTTCCATCGATCATGTAAGTGGCATTCTTGAATAATGCCATAATACCATTATTGACAAATCCAACTTTAAAATTTGCTCCAAAGTTGGTATCATTGGTTCTAACAATTTTACAACAAATTCGATATACGCCTCAGATGGAAGAAAATATCTTGTTGTATCGTGGACTTGAATTTCCTTCCGATTTCTTGAATCGGGCTCAACTACATCGTACGAGAAATACTGGAAATCTCGCACTGATGTATCCCTACCTACTGGCTCGTCCATGTCAAATACTTCATTTGACACTTGTGCGAACATTTATTATTAATAATATCGTCTAAAACGAAGACCATCACCTGAAACAAAACTTGTATTTGCTAAATTTGTATTAGCAACATTCTGCGCTAGATTTGTATTAGCAACTTCCTGCGCTAGATTTGTTATAGCAGCTTCCTGTGCTAGATCATTTATTTTTTTATTTGCCGCATCATTTATGGCCTTACTGACTTCAGGTGGCATTTCGCTGGTAATGGGTAATTTGACGGGTTGCTTTTTACGTACTAAACTTAATATTTTATTTTTGATAGCGTTGAAGCCTTTACTGGCCAAATTACCGATACCAGAAACAGCAGTCTCACCTATCTTTCCTATCGCTTTCAATCCTAGTTGTTTTACCATTGGTCCAATTTTAGGTATTACTCGCGTGACAAGACTTCCAATGATATCGCCGAATCCATTACCGTGAATATATTTGTATACTGGCAATCGAGAGTTTACTATGCGGACCTGATTAGGTCTGCGTTGATGTTTGTGAACAATCATATTATTTCAATTGTGTTGATTTAATCGATGAGTTCATCGACAAACTCTTTATAAATATGAGAATTAATGATACCACCACGGAATAATCGCTGACAAATATCTGATGCTTCGTTGACTATCTCACGGGAGTTATTTCCGGCTCGCTTTCCTCCGATTAATACTTCGAGGCGAGATACATCATTGACAACACTGTCAGGGCAAACTGAATATCCACTTCCTGTTTTTTTTTGTTCTGGAGATTGTAATGGCGTTACGTAGAATAAATCGTCTGACGGCGTTGAAGATTTCTTCTCCTCCTCTGATGGTGACCCTGGTGATGACCCCGACGACGTCAGTGGTGAATATATTTCTGGTGAAGGTGGGGGGGGTTCCCTTAAATATCCAACCCTCCGTGGGGTCAATTCCCCATCTTGTTGGTTTTTCAGGGGGAGGGGGCCCCCTGTAGTTTGACGCTGTTGGTTCCGGAGGTGGGGGTCGCCAAGAGGGGAATGCAGAAGGTTCCCTTGGATATAATGTAGGAGAGAGAAGAGGAGAGTGGTGAGGTTCAAAAGGAAATGATTCAGGACTATCACTTTTAGGCGGTGAACCTTTATCTTTAGGTGACGAACTTTTACTTTTAGGTGACGAACTTTTACTTTTAGGTGGCGAACTTTTACTTTCAGGTGGCGAAATTGTCTTTTTTGCACTCGCAAATCTGTATTTAATAACATCTGATGAAAATTTTCCAAAATTTTCATCTTCGTATATTATCGGCTGTTCTAAACTACCAAAATACATTATTGCTAGCCAATCAATTTCGTCAATTTTATCAACATCAATATCTTTTCGTAAAAGTAATCTTTTATTTTCCGGAGAATTATCCGCAGCCATCTGAACTGTTGAATCATAGTTGCGGGTTAAATGCAGCATTTTTTCATCCAAATAATTTCTAGCAGATATTTTAGGATTAATTGTAAACAAACTACTAGCCGGTGATGATATATATTCGGGAACAATTATTGGTTTATCACTCTGATCTTTTTTCATTTTCGATTTTCTTTCTTTTTTCTGTGGTGGAATATCTTCCTTTGGTCTAGCTCCTAATTCCTCTGGTTGAAATATTGGCTCCTGTGGTTGAATATCTTCCTGTGGTACTACTTTTTTTCCTCGTGTTTTAGTTTTTTCTTTTCTTTCTTGTTGTTTTCTTTCTTTCTCTTGCTGTTTTCTTTCTTTCTCTTGCTGTTTTCTTTCTTCCGCCATTTGTTTATTATGATCATATCTATCGTCTGCTGCTGCCATAAATCTTCTAAAAGATGGATCCCTTTCACTCGCTTGCGTTTTTCCATCATAAATTCTAAATAACATACTAAACCAACTTTTACGAGTTGGATATCTTCCTCTTCCTATATCAGACAAATAGTCATTTCGAATACTGAACATATCTTCAGCAAGTTGACCAAATTGATCTAAACTATATATCGTAGATAGCGGTTGTGATATTATATTCCATCCCTCATCGATGAAATTTTCTCTTAAATCATCGATATCAAATTTTCTTTTTTTTACTCCAGGTTTTCTACCTCTAGGTCTTGCTTCAGTTTTTCCCTTACGACCTACTTTAAATGCAATTGCAGGTTGTCCACCCTGCTGCGCTGCCGCTGCTGCTATTGCTAATCGATCGGGTAATGTTCGTGATTGCTCCTCAATACCTTTCAACGCGCGAAAAATTCCACGTTTTCTGGCTTCCTCATCTTCCTTATCTTTTTCGTCACCATATACAGTTTGTTCAATTGTTTTAGTAACTGGCTTCAACCATTTTGCCGAAGTTTCTGAAATTCCATGTTGTACATCTTCGTAACCACGAACATTTCTCTTAAATAATTGTTTTGTCGGAATAAGCTTCTTTAATGCCGCTAATTGTTCTCGCGCTAATCTGGCAGAATGAGGTTCTCCAACTGTGCTAGTTTTTCGACTCATCTTATTTTCAACTATATTGTTTTATTGTGAGATAAAATTAGCATCTGCAATCCAAATCTTTCGTACACACATGATAAGATTATTTTCCTACCCCCCCCCCCTAAATTTTGTTGTTTTTTTTTATGTCTGAAATTGCATCCTGGGTCGAATTTTCGCTGATTAATTTGCGTAGGAGGGCTTATTTCTGCAATCTGAGGCTTCTACGGAGAAAGTTTATGTGGGAGGCTTAATTTTATCTGAGCCACCTGGTCTGTACGACTTCCCTGCTGCTCAATGGCGGTAAAACATGAAAAATGTTTTCGTGGTCTCATTGGTAAAGTGACCATAAAAGACAATTTTGCAATAATTTTATTCTAAAATATCAGTGGCTACATCAATCATTAACGAAACACTATCAGCAGCAGCAGCAGCAACAACAACAACAACAAATGCGTTAGGACGTGGTGGTGGTAGAGGTTGACGATGGGTGATGCTGACATGTATCTGCCATATTGCCAAACCATAAGAACACTATCTATTCCACCAAGTTCTATATTGAGAATAAATACAGCTTCATGTACGTTAATGCTAAACTAAACAATGTCATCGAACTATTTATATATTATTACCATAATAATACTATAAAAACGGTAAAGAGAACAAGAATTGAATTGATTACATTGTCAGCATATTTTCATGAATGAAAATCACACTATTTCTAATACATCAAGTAAGTCAAGTGTTTTTTTTAAAAATTGTTTTTAGTTGAATGTATCTACTGGGATGGGCATTATCTTTGTCTTAAATTGTGATGCATCATTCAGTTTTCTCGATTCTCAAATAGCATTATGTTACCTTTCTCAGTTTTGTCATAGTATAAAATACCAGTGTCATTTCATTTGACAAATATAGCATTTATCATTTTTTCAATCTCTGAGAAAAGTATCTTATCTTATATCAACACCATGAAGAAGCAAATGTGACAAACCTAGGTCAAAACCTAAAGAATAGTCCCAATGAGTTCCAATCCTTTTCAATATCCTGGTGTAACGTAATGTCATTCAATGTCCTTCAATGAATTCTTATAACTTGTGGTAGCGTATTTGAATCAAAAGACGCAGGAAGCAAATTCAATACATAGTTTAAAAAGGTAAATAAGATTGATCTTGTTTATCATAATAACGAGGCGAAGAAAAGTTTTTGGAAGGACTGAAAGGTTCAGAATAAACTTATATCGTACTATATCTAATATTATATGGAATTACGAGGATGTGCATCGTTTTGCTCCTTAATGGAAGATAACAAATTGATTTTGTTCATATAACAGACGTGGCTGCTTCTAGTCACATTTATCTTATTTTTGTCGAAAATATCATAGGACCCAACCAAGAAGATGTTAATCTTCCCGTGGCACGAACACGAAATCAAAGAAAGACACGTAGTACAAACTTCAATCACATTATACACAAACAAAAGGTTACTAAGCATAGCTGTTCATTATATTGTGATGGAAAAATTTATGAGACAGACAATGATCGATAATAAAAGGGAAAAACAAATTATAACGAAACGGAATATAACTGGATTCTCAGGAAAGTCCAATATGTGCTCGCTTGTGCAAACTGATTTAAACAGTGTAGGTAAGAAGACGAAATAAGAAAACCGGAAATCCTCGAAGAATAAGAAGAAAATGTGAGCGTCGTAGAGTACAATAAGCAAACCCTTATCTCCGTAGAGGAGATTTCAATGAAGACTCGTTTTGGAGAGGAAATTAACGCTGTAAAGCCAGAACAAGCACTTATTCAATGAAACATCGAGCAGCAATTATCACATCTCCAACAGTTACTTTAACAATCTAATGGACATGTATGTAAGTTTTGTCATCGGTGTACTATCCAAATCGTCTTTCGCGGTTCGCTTAGGATAGAATACACACTCGAGCGCCGTACAGCTTTTAAATCACCTTTCAATATTTTGGTTTAAACCGCGTGATATAGGAAAGTTACTAAGACACCAACTGACTTAACCAAGCTTTCAGAAACAGACAAAACACAACAATTACAAATGCATTGCCTTGACTGAAATTATTGAACCACATGTAAGTGTTTTGTACGTCGTTAAGTATCTCTTGCAATAATTTACGAAACAACATAACATGCACCGACATATAACAAAATAACACTTACATATAACCACACCTAGTACACTTAATCATACATAGCAGTATCGGATGTAGTCCCGATGAAGTGACTTCAACAAAAGACTATCTCTTGTTTGATTGATCGTTTGTAATCGTTAAAAATATTGCTTAAGAAACTAGCCACACGTTAAACATGGGACTATTGGTTCCAAGTCTAATATTCTAATTATTTAACGAAATACACAAATAGTCTACGTCTGTGTGGCCAACGTGTTCCAAAAGTCGGTGTACCCACATATGCCATAGTTTTTGTGACAGATGTGAAGAACAGAATATTTGAAACATGTTTAGGATATATGCGTGTGCCTTCTATAATACATTACAGGAAAAACACATTCAAAGAAGGATACGAAAGCATTTCATGAGACATAGTGGCGAATACTTTATACCATTAAAGATGGCATTATAATATTTCCAATCTCTCTAGAAACTCATGAGACTCTATAGAGTTTACTCGAAAATTCTTAACAGCATTTATATACGATTCTCTTCCTTTTGTAGAAACTGGGGCTTAGACTATTGCGGTAAACATGGAACAAATGAAATCATATGCGCCATTTGATGTTTCAAACTAGTAATGTATAATGAATATTATAAACCAAAATAAAATTTATTTACAGTTAGAAAAGTACATTTTGCTTCATTTAACATTGCGACCCCTTACATGACTTTATCTGAAAGAACTGAAATATATTTATTGTCAGGCTATTATTTCGCATGTACCAATTAATTCATGGCACTTTTACGGGATAATGTAAACATGTTGGTACATTGGCTCATAGGGTTAAATTTCGTAGAGAAAATACGTAAATTAGGTTCGTTCTAAACGACTACAGGTCTTGTCACTTACCCAAATCAAAAGACGCCTGAAAGAAATGGAAGATTATAATGTTATGACTCTATATCCATTATTCATACTTGTGCTTTAAAACTTCTTTGAAAGATCTCACAGAACAGTTTGAGAAAACCCAGGGGTTTTTGGAGGAACTGGTTATGTTCAAGGCAGCCTCTTTTGCACTCATAATAAACTGATCACTTGCTTTACAATCCTTCGCATTGTATTCGCCATCGTGAAATGATCCAAGACTGGAAAGATATATATATATATATATATATATATATATATATATATATATATATATATATATATATATATATATATATATATATGTATGTATACTTGTGTGTGTGATGTAACTAGGCTATACAGTTTAAGCGACAACTGACAATTTTATCCATCTTTCAAGATGTATGTGTCTCACAACACTAACATGTGCTTTCATCGTCATGAAGATCGAAACAATTGGTAATTGTTTACTAATGAACCTGACCGTATAGCGTTACACCATTACTAGAGCACCTAATGATAGGTTGTATGACATAATAATCAAAACTATTATAAACGTTAAGCTGATTTTAAAGCTGATCTGCCTCCAAAATATAATTGTTTATATAATTGCATGTATATTCCTGCTCATGTTGGCTCTTTAGTTCTGTCATGTGTATGCTATTATAAATAATATATTATATAAATGCACTATTCCTGGAATGTAGCCAAACAATTTTATGAACAATACAATATAATACTTATTTCACAACTATCAGGTTGTTAACATTATATCTCATTACAGAGAAGTAAAATTAAAATTTTTATATAAATTAGCTGCACAATCAGTTGGTAGGATATTTTCCCAACTCCGAAAGGCCATTGGACAGTACATCTTAATGGATTTTATATTGATGTAACATTCACCGGATGATAGAGTTAATGTGTATGAAAACTGACAACCGGTAGGAGACTACTACTTTGGGATTGTAGGTCAGTTACATTTCTTCATGTACATATGTCTCCAACGGACTGATTTACCTGTGTCCAAGTTCATGTGCTGCTGTAAGCACGGTCCAAAACAATCCACGTGCCCGTATAAGTGAAAGTCTTTTACCTACGTCACATACACCACCAGTCTTCGTAACGCCTAAATGAAAGGAAGGAGACAATTGTATATCATAATTAAATTATATCATGATATCCTACATAGCATGCAAAATGCTCCCGTCAGGATGGAGAATATATACTGATTCCAAAACACATAATCCAGTGTATAATTTACAAGAATCTTTGCTACTGATTAAAAGCCCAAGTTTTATAGACACGTTTAATATGCACCCAATGTTGTATCGATAACGTAAAAGTAAATAGGTACAAAACTACATTTAAAAGCTCATCAATATACTGTTAAATGACGCTAACCTGTGTCGTTTAAACATTATAGCAAAACTAAAATAAAAACTTCAATGTCAAAAATTGAAACAATCATTTTTAATCGACGATAATATTTTCGAACAACAGCCTTAGACATAGTATTGTTTAAAGGTCGACTATTTCCTGCTTTCACAGCTGAAACAGGTTACAAAGTTACATTTCTTGCTGCCACTTATGTTTTGTTTGTTACTTTAAAGCATTGCTTCATTAAATACAGTATTTATACAACCTATATTCTTCATAAACAAGTCAACAAATCAGATTTAGCACTATTGCATTTGAATTATATAGCGAGGACCTTCGCAACAGGTTCCAACATAAAATGTTCATGGACAACTTAGCTATAAAGTGTTGGTATTCTACCTAAATGAAGAGTAACATAACATAACAATTAAATATGGATGTCACATATATTGTATGTTATATAATCGTTCAGAGCACGTCAACACGTGCGTATATTAACGCTAAAAATATGTGTGCTTTTACTTGCATAAATTTAAGCAAAAAGAGTTTGTCCTAACATGTAGATTAAACCGCTACTCTAAAGCATATAAAACATGCAAAAAGAGATTGACCTGGCATATTAGTCAAATAACATTGCGCGTGCTCATTGAACATCAATAATACAGAAGCGGTAAACAGCCCTACATAATGTGGATACAACACATATGTATGTACAGTATCAAAATAATAAAATGATACTCCATTGTATAATGGCAAGTAATTCATAGATGTTCTTCCCTTCCATCAGTATTGTGAAAATAAATACTAGAGATCACTCACAGTAATAAATAATATTATTGTTATGGGCTTTAACGTCAATTTCAGCACAATTTAGACTATGAATGCGGCCAGTATAACTGGTTGAGGAAGAACCCTGAAAAATCCCGGGTAGAACAGTAGACCCACAAGATGTTACTGCAAGCGTTCTCACGTACCCACGTTAGCGAAGCCCAAGACTAGAACCCATGCAGAGAGAGGGTGAGAAGGCAGTAATCTGGAAGTGTTAACGCTTTAGACAACTTGGTCACTCAAGTCTCCATAATTCGAGTAACACCAACGCGATATATAGTAGACAACGAAAAAAGACAACCTGTTTTTAGTATTTACAGTGTCTCATGTGACAGATTTTGGATTTTTTTATCCCTGTATTTTATGATGATGCCAATCATATACACATGACAATGGTTAGCAGATATGTATATACACACAGTGAAACCTCACTAACAGGCTAGGTTATTAAATGAGTGACCAACTAGTATGGTCCCAGTAACGATTACCTAACACTAACTGAACCTCCGCAAACTGGCAATCTCTACAACACAACAGTTATATTGTGTCTTTTCTACCCAAAAACAAGCTTTATAAACTACCTGCAGGTATTGATATCTAGTATGTAACATATATTGATATCTAGTATGCAACATCTATTAATATCTAGTATGTAACATCTATTGATATCTAGTATTTAACATCTATTGATATCTAGTATGTGACATCTATTGATATCTAGTATGTAACATCTATTGATATATTGTATGTAACATCTATTGATATCTTGTATGTAACATCTAGTTTTAATGCTCCATATCTTATCAAACCCAGATTTACTATAACTGCTGCCTATTTATATAAACCACATTATATTTCTGCGGTACTCGCAGCTTTTATTGACTCATATCAGCTGATGTTAAGTTATATTTAGGTGAATAACATGTATTTTGAAATGCATTACGCTGTCGTTCTGTGCCATATTGTACGAGATACAAATGCAATGGCTACTACATATCATATGAGCCGAGGTAATATGTATTCTAATAAGACCTAGAAAGGATAAAAAGGCAGTGTAAAACTTCAGAGATCAACCCACTAAAACAATCGGGCCGGTTATATGACCATCCTGCTGTAGTGGGTTTAGTTTGGAAAGGCCTGAATAGAACATTCAGTATTTGGATTATCAGATTACTAAGATCAGCACCACACTAATCCGACATCTTTTAAGTCTGTTTTTCTTGATTTCAATGTTTTACGGTGAAGGATTATAAGTCGTCATAGCTTACTGTATGCACTATAGAGTCATTTGTTCCTTTAATGCATCAAATGTCTTAGATATTTTGTCTTTCTACTAAATATTCCAGTTTGTTTCTTGCACTATAATTAATGTCTTTTTCCAGAAATCCAGATATTTACACCGTTACAAGAGTTGAATATGATCACTTTGAAATGGCATTTCGATGATAATATAAAATATTCATATTTCAATGTTATAACCCATAAAAGCAGAAGAGATTTGCCCGTTTTACCATACCGTATATTAACAGCTACAATAATAAATGGCAAGTAGCATAATCCATGAACGATTCCTACCACATAAGGTGCAGGCGGCATGCTAGGCTACATCACCATCATGTATGAGGCACATGAATAATTTGCTGGAAGGGAAACAGAGAGAGAGAGAGAGAAAGAGAGAGAGAGAGAGAGAGAGAGAGAGAGCTTCGTACCGACAAGACCTGTATTATCAGTCTCATCAAAATACATCCTGTATCTGAAACAAAAACAGCAGACGCATACATTATATAATACTGCCTGTAACCTAAAATTACCTTAACTATTCTGAAATCGGATGATTTATGTTGTTTGTTAACACTGTTATGGGATTGGCGATGGTTTATATTTAAAACAAATAAATCTTCTACAAGGAGCAGAAATTAAGAGTATCTTAGAAAAAACAAAATCAATAATTGCATGACACAATCCATGGACCACAACAACAATAATAGTAAAATGTTCTTAGTAAAGAGTAGTTAACATTCCAGCACGTCAGTAAAGATTTGCTGTGCAGATGTGCTCCATCATTTGTAAGTTGAACCGTTTGTAATTCAGATAGAATCTTAATAAAATTGTTGGCAATATGGAAGAGTAATTGTATTCTATACCCATATAATAAAGTTATCACAATGCTTATCCTTAGCATGTTAAGCGTAAATAATTTATACCATTAACATATTATGTTGAATTACTTGCATACCCTTACCAAAGCGATATAATTACATGGAAAACAAGGTCATGTTTAACAAAACGAGTTACATATTCAGAGCAAATATGCATTCTGGAATTATATGAGCTACACGTGTTATACAACATGTTAAAATGTAATGACAAAAAACGGAAAATAAGTGGTTGCTGATCATTGACCCACAGCAGTAAACTCATAATTAGTTTTATTTGGGCATCTTCAGCTGTCTGTAGTACATTTTCATCCTATAGAGTTATTACCGATGTATGTACACATACTTCGTAAAGAACATTCCGTGGTCGAAAACAGGTACGTGCTTTTTTCCTTGAGTCTTGTCCCAGTTTTTGGCATCCACCAGAAAGTCCTCAGCCTCAATAAACTTAGTTTCGCCTTCTATCTCCACAATAGAAGCCTTGTATGGAAAAACGTTGCGCTAGAATGTAAAAAGGATACAAAAGGAAAATATCTGGTAATTGAGGAAATTAGGTTTCGCTCTTTACCCAAAACTAAAAACGTCAACAACGATATATAATTATTTTCTATATCGTTTCCTAATTTAGGATTATAACTAGGATGATGATAGTCAGGCAGATCAAGGAAACATACTCTTCCCATGAAGATGTTCCATTAGACGAATTGCTATCCTGAAGCATATTGGATCCTAATTTGAAGAAGACAACCGTAGGTATATTTATTAGTGCCATAATGAAAGCAAGAAAACTTTGCGTGTGAAAGATAAGACAATTAGTGCCAAGAGGAACACACAAGTATAATATTAGAAACAACGATGAACGGTATCAGGTGCAGATGTCCACAGGAAAACTGCAGAAACAAATGGATATTCACATTAATATTGTAAGAGATGTTAAAGCACCACTGATGAGGCAGTTTGTTTCATTTCTAGATTCGTTCTCAAAAATGCTATATTAATGAATCATTATTGGTCAGGAATAGCACTGAAAGTTAACTTTGAAAATGCATTTATATTTACATATACACAAGATTATGAATTCACCTCAGTGTCTGCTTGGGAGCTGCTGCGGACAAAGATTAGCATGACATATACAAGACGGAAAAGGGCTTGATTTAATCCCGTACTCGGACTATAGGGACTCGCATAAATGTTTTAAGGCGGGCAAATATTTAGTGGTCAACTGACACGCTTAACAGCAAGGTCAAAACGTATGTTCCGATGTGAAATCCTGAGAGTGTGGGAAAATTCCCCTTGTCCCTGTATGTGCATTCGCGTTGGCTCAGAGCAAACAGGGTCACTTATTGCGTTTAACTTAAGTAGCAAATACTCTAAAAGGCCAAAGTTAGTAAATTCTGAAAAATAACTTGTTTCATTCTTACATAAAATTACAAATCAAAAGGAACCTACATCATTTGAAAAGATCCTAATTAATTTTAAATGTTCTGTCAAAATACCAAAACGCAAGGATTTACGAATGAATAAAAGTGGCGGATGTGTCGATGTGCTAATAATTTACATTGATAGATAGTGACATTGTGTGACATCGATGTAATCCCAAAATAGTGATGTAGTCCAAACATAAATTAACATTTTGTTATGACAATGACTAATCTTATGACACTTCATCACAGGCTGGATATGAACACAAATAAACGTAAAGCGGAATTAATAATTTTGTTTTAGAACACTTTATACCATTTAAAGACATAATCAACAGACAAGTACATGGGTCAAACATTCACTTACATGTCGTGTACATAATATAAACAACTTCAACATGAGTTCAAGCATCAGTAATCAAACTGTTTCTAGCTTACAAACAAGGAAATTGGCAAATAATTTTCAAGAAGATTATATGATCATCAAATATAAAACATGCTATCTTAAGAACTAGAAAGACATATGCCAAACGATGATAATAAAAAGGTACACTTAAAGAGATATAATGATGGTACAAAGACCATAATCAAAGTGCAGCTATATAAAACTAATATACACGCAAACGTGAATCTACCAGTAAAATGTTAAGTTGATGTACCGAAAAACGATGCTATAGTATTTCAACATCAAAAACTATCACAATAACTTCTGGTTTTTATCTTTTTTAATTGTGTTGATGGAAGTTTCGAGGATGTATTCACTGAATATAACATTCGGAACAGGAACATCGTTTATAAGCACTTCAAGGTCTTGCAGTGCCAAAATAAAAGCCAAGAACTCCATGTCCATTGTGGAATAAAGTATGTAGTGCTTGTTTATCTTCTTTGAGAAATATCATAACCAATTGACTACGACTGTGTTAATTTCCTGAATTAATACGACACTAACCCTTGCATCACTTGCATGAACGAACATTGTAATATGATGATTGAAATTTGGAGCTGAATTAGCTTTTGCTCTATAACTATGGTCAGCAATTTATCGAAAGCCTCCTGACGTTCATCCGACCAATACAATGTGACCTTCTGACTTAAATAATTGGCAAAGGGTTCAACATGTTTTCAACATTTGGATGATATCCGGGCATACCCAAATATTGCAGTCGTTTTCTCCTACTGTTAGGCACGTGCAATTCAGATATAGCATGAACCTTAGCTTCTGAAGAGTTGACCTGACTATATCCGACATTATGTCCTAAAATGAGACAGAAGTGTGGAGGCAAGTCTCATTTTAACCTAAGTAAATTATCAGTTTTTCCTCACTCTAGAGAACGAATAATTTCCGCATAGTTTCCGGGTGATCCTTACAAGTATGTACTTTATGCTCTCGTTAATGCAAAGATCACAACCATCCATACCAAATAATATCTTGCTTATAAAATGCTCGAATGTAGATAGATAAGTGTCCATACTAAATAGGATTATTTTCTATTGATATAGTCCATCTGTTTTTCCATAGGCCACATTTAGTTTGCACTATCCGTAAGTCTGTCAGAATCCTTTAGAAATTCAAACTTACGTATTTTGCTTTTCCTATTCATTCAATATTAGCATCAATATCGGAAATGAATCTCTTTTGGTTTCCTGTAGTCAGTGCACATACGGGAATAGTTATCTGCTTTCGACACAAGAATAAATGTGTAATTCCCCTTACTTTTGCTTGGTTCAATAAAGTTATGGTTCAACAAATATTCAAACTCCTGCTTGCGAAATGTTTGCTTGAGCACATTCGTCTTGTACGGCTGCTATTTTATTGAGGTGAAATCTACAATTTCAACGTCATGTTATATTATTTGTTTGTTCGAATTTTAACAACCTGAAAGAAGTGCTCATATTCATACATTATATATTTGAACGAAATTCTTTCTGGTGGTTGTAGATCTGAACACGTTTTACATATAGTATTTAATATGACTAACGAGTAGACTCGCAGAACCAAAATCCCTACAAAACGCTTGGACGTAATCATTCAAGTAAGCATCGTGTGGGACAAGAATAAATTCATATTTTTGTAATGATGCACAGAGCTATATCGATCAATATACACCTTTAGCACATGTACATAACTGTTGGCGGAGTTTGTTTTATTTTCGCCTTCCCGAAGTGTATGTAATTTAAATCACTATTTTAAATGCATACAGACTATACTAACTGAGATAAATGTTAGTTTGAAGTATTGAAAAAAAGACAGAAATTGTCCGTCGTAAGAGCAACGTACTCATATTTTTTTTGTTCTTCAAGAAAACATTTGATATCATTGTGGAAGTAGTTTCTTAACTCTTCGGTTCTTATGTCGTCTAAGTATTTAAAAAATATGTGTTAATATGTTTAGATGCACACCACCTGTCAACTAGTCGCTTATTTTCCCTAGCAAACTCGACATGGGTTTGACCGATACATTCTTTGACCAATCCAAAATGAGCACTTGCTTAATTATATATATCACACGCTTTTTCGATAAGTACACACTGGAATAGCATGATATATCGATGACTTAACCATATTAAATTATCTGATTTATTTGCAAAATTTCAAAATATAAATCAACATCTATTTCCTTAAAGAGGATGGAACCAATTAAATATTTTTGTGACATTAAAACGTAAACATTCTCGAGTTGAGTGCTTCATCCTCACCACATCTAACTCTCCTAATTTAAAATGCATTTCCAAAACTATTTCTTACTTTTGTACTTTCTACTTAATTTGCATCTCTGTTTCTTATTTTTGTGCTTGAAATCTCTCTTTCTTCCTTCTGTTTGCACTTGAATGTTCCGCTCTTCCCTTTTTCTATTTTGTCTCCATTTTACCTTTGCATCTCTCTTTATTAGTCCTACATTTGTATTTTCATATTCATATCGATGTATTCTTTCTAAAAATATTCTCGCTCCTCGTCTTTCAAAAACTTAAACAGCAGGTTTTCTTAACACCATTTAATTCTTGTATTCATATTTAACTTTCTTGACTTGCAAGTAAGAATGAAATGATGATTTACTAATCAAACGCAAGTACTTTTATCGAAAGTATTATTTTCTATCACAATTAAAGCACAAATATTGTTTATTCGGTGTTTTAACAAAGATAGCGTTAACTCCGGAAGATCATATTGTCTGGAACGTCGGAGCAATATATCCTTTCCATTGACTCTTACCGTTCCAGGGTACAATTTAAAATAAAGTTTTCCACTGTTTATGACATTGTGAAAACCTGAGTTGCTCGCTGTAAAATCCCATTACTATGACATAAAAGCAAATATCGAAATAAAATTAATTTAAATTTCAAAAAATAAATTTTAATGTCTAAAATTCGTATCCCTTTTCATGCCCCAAATTCTGTTACGGCTCTGTGGTCATAAACTAAATAACAAAAAAAAGAAAAGTTTGCATAACTTAAACAATTATTTAATTATCAAAATTATATATGAAATGTGCTAGTAGTTATTTTAATGTGACTCCATAATAATCCTCCCAAAGTTAATTGAATGTCCAAAATGACTAAATAGTTCTATATAAATTTCAAAACCTTAAATATATATGCCCGCTATATACACCAAATAATGATACTTTATATTTCCACTCAAATGTTTTTCCTATCAAATTTTATCCATGTTAAACAAAAACGACGTCGGTATAATTGCCTTAGGAACACAAAAATTGCGAATCAGTCCAAAGCAGGAAAAAATATCATTGCTTAATTTTCCACGAAGTTCACCAAATATTGCCACTCTTATAGTGCAGTATACCAAATATTACAGATCTAATATTAATTTTACGTCGAACTTGCCTATTGACAAGTTCCAGCCCAGCTAATGTGAAGTTAACGAATACTTCTAGAAACGTCGAAAGCCACTCAGTCGGTGAGAAATGAACCCAAATTCTATATTACATCTTACTACCAAGAGTGGTGTTAATACTGGATAAAACACACGTAAGCATCGATTTATAGGCCGTCTGTAATTCAATGTCATCAATAGAAACAGGTCCAGTAGACACAACTAACAAATTATATTCAGTACAGTTTACAGCTAGGGATACATATCATAGTAATTGGATACAATTATATACATATTTATTCATTTATTTATTTTTTATTTATTATAAACAAATCTCGCATAGTGCAACACAGTTATAAGTATGAATGCATGATTAATTTATGTGTATACTCATATTATTTATGTACTGTTTGATAAGTATTTGCTAGTATATTAGGATAAGTGGAACGAGGTAGGGGGTAGTGGATCCCACACTGGTAGCCATGAGATACGTGGATACTTGCCATGAAAGGAAATACCCGAATTGCAAAATTGCTCAAAACAGATAAAAAAATTATTTCCTTTCCCAAGGCAAACTCACACAAAAGAACGGTGAAACCATGAAATGTATATTTGTATGGGTAGAACAATAGAACATAAATTAGTATGACGGTTATACATCTGAATCAACTGGACATGAAGCCATTGGTATTTGAAAATATGACTGCATATTTCGGGCCGTCATAAGTCTGAACTGTGTCTTAGCAGATCATATTTCTAATCTGGCGATATTATTCCGTTACACTTACGTTCTTGTCGCTATATCTCCTTAGACTAACGAAATATGTTGACGCTCTATATGACTGAACTTATGAATATATGGTTTATTTAGTTAAACATGCATTATCAAACCCGCATGGTTAATAAAAACAAAACTATTTCAATACATTACTACCGGGGCTTTCATCATTGTGATTTATGTTGATGAGCTTAAAATATTTTCTATAAAATCCTGGTATTTATGCAGAAATAGGTTGACTTTATTTTTTATTGGGTGTTACACTAAACAAAATTTTCACAGACGAAACATACATTCGTTTACAACCGCTAAGGTATTGCAGGAATACGTAGTTAACAAAATGTCTTACCTTAAAAACAATAAAGTCACTAAGGATAACATTGATTGATATACTAGTATCTTCTATTCCTCTATAGAGTAGGTTTACCTGTGAAATAATTCAAACAAAATTGTGAGCTTTGTAAAACTATTTAATCAACGTTTGGCGATTTTACAGATGTACGCAATACACGAATAAATATTGTGTCTTGTAAAGGCTCTTCATTCAAATTTTGTTTTCTTTTCGTAAATCATACAGTGCCTGTAATTTTTATGGAGATTGGATGAAAATGGAACAAGTTAATAGATGTACCTCTTTTGAAGATTGATATTCTAATTAAATGTCTTTGTAAATAGACCAATTCCAACTGATGATGCCTTGTAAATAAATTCGATACGCCTCCTTGAAAATCTATTTTTGTAGGGAATATTAAACAAATGATGAATGTCTTGATGAATCAGCCGTCCCTCTAATCCAAATGACCACGCTATTTAAAATATGTATTTACATATTAATTGAATAAAAATGCGTTCCTTTGATGAAAGTATCAATTGCTTACCCCGTTCATAATGTGTGAGAATGATTGCCTTATGTTTTCCATCACTTTACGACGTTTTTCCAGGGGCTTTAATATCTTTACCATCGATGAATAGCTGTAAGTTGGAATCATATATATATATATATATATATATATATATATATATATATATATATATATATATATATATATATATATATATGTGTGTGTGTGTGTGTGTGTGTGTGTGTGTGTGTGTGTGTGTGTGTGTTTATGTGTGTGTGCCAGTGATTTTGCATTTAGGTTTTTGTATGACAAAAATAAAGTAATGCAAGAGGAGGAATTATCAAACAGTTTCGCTCTCAGCAACATGGAAAAAAATATATTTGAATAATACTTCGATGATGTTTGTTTCCATCTTGACTACTGCGTTATGTAGGTGACTTTTCCTAACCAATTTCTTTATAAGAATATACATATTTAATTATCACAATAGTCTCTCATGGTTTGTATAGTCTAACTGCACTGCTGATTAGCAATTAAAGCAGCACTTTAAATTCACCGAAAATACACGTCTGTATAAATGAACACACGAACATTAGATCCACGATAATACATTGCAACATAATTAATTAACAACACGTAATCAATGCACGATTGCACTGTTTTGTATTTAAACCGTCAGCGATCTTTGTTTGGCATAACTAGAAGGGATATACACAAATGTGCACAATATTAAATAGGTTCAAGTTGGAGATGGTAAATGTACATTAATAGCATAATAGAACTTAGCATATATACTAACAGATTACTCACAAGTCCCATAATCCTGAATCTATCAGTACGGCTACCTTGACATGATATTCGTTTTTATTTTGCCTGCGAGATTTACCTGTGGATAGAACTCGTAATGGTTTAGCATGTACATGATATTTAGCAACATACATTTTTTATCGTGATTATATTTTAATGTAGGTTATATGTAAAGTTCATTTTTCAAAATGTTCCATAATACATCTTAAAATCCTCAATAGTAATATATATATATATACCACATGTAATTTCTAAGATCATTAAATGTATATATGACGATAAACGGAATATATCTTTCGTTTTTGAGTTATGTAACAATTTGTTGTTGATTTCTCTAGCCATTTTTATATATGATAGTATTGACCTATATATCTAGCTATAGATGTGGTGTTCTCGTTGCCCACTATGATGGCTCTAACCTGTTGTTTGACTGCCATGTAATACTGGTAATAGTATCGTATTGTCTGAGGGATGAAAATAATTATCTGTATCGTGTCCATCAAAACGTCTGAGAACAGCCATCAGATTGTCTGCTACCTTCTCTTCGTTCACGTGTGGTGCATCTGAAGGATATATATTATCTACTAACTAAAAAGTGCATGAGTTAAATTCAGTTTTTATCTGCTGCTTCATGTGATTGTTCGCTACTTTAATGGGACAACAAACTCAGTGTTCTAATCTTAAATCAAGGGAAAACATTAATGAAATGAAGCTGATTAAATGATATAAATCAATTGTCCCTTTATTGAAACAATAGCGGAGAAAATACGTAGAAGAGAAAAAGAGTATGTTTGTGTGTTTGTTTCAGCAAACCTTCCCATTCTGCTAACATGTCTCTTTGGTTAATTGATAGGTCCTTTAAAACATAAAGCTTGCCAATATTTCCCGGAACTTCCAACAGGTGTCGTGATTTGACATCAATCCCTGCTGGTCGAAGATCGTACGCTCGGTCTCCTATTCGTATATTTCCATTCTAGAAAATGTTTATGTTTGCATATAATTATAAAATTTCAATCAAGTTGTGTTTTCGTTTGAGGTCTGACTCGTATTCGTGCATGTCTGCTGTAGAATATGTTTGTTGTATATAATTCTTTTATATCCTGATTCATGATATTTGCTTACACGGATTAGTGCTACCGTACGAAAAGTATGATAAATTAAAACGGATATAAAATACATTACATATATAAAGCTGGTCTATCATTTTGTTATATCTACTCCACATGCAAGTTTATAAGATAAAGTGTTATTCTTTACCACACCTTACTATATATGTAGGTATGTCAAGTATTCGACTGAATATAACACAGACAAGAAAATGCTTCATATATATGGATTCGCATGAGACAAAAGTATATCAAAGAGTGAATACAATCATACCCGCAGAAACGACTGAAATGAGGACTGAAAAATACTTGTGTCATATTTGCACAAATATACGCTAATAATCACTGACTAAGTAAGTACGAATAGCTGAGTCAATGTATAATGATATATATATATATATATATATATATATATATATATATATATATATATATATATATATATATATATAACCGAACAAATACCAAAAGTTGTTCTAGATGTAAACATATTTCAAACATGTGTACACATAGTTGACCCATAAAGTGTGCCTATTGCAACTACCAGAATTGTTAGGATGCAGAAAGAAAAAGTAGGTACACCGTGATAAAGACGAAATAGAAAATAATATATACAATCACAAACAGACATGCCTAGAAAGTATTAATGATAGTCATATTAACATTAGCAATCGCGTACAGTCTAGCTCGGTTTTGATCAAGAGTATGCTACTAACAATGATAGTCACGACTTAATATTAAATAACGTAAAAGCGTCACTAACCCGCAATTGATAATGAAGTAAATGCTGATGCTTAATATGAAGGGCATATGCATAAGTACCCTCCATGCCATGAGAATAACATAACATCAACTTATTCGTTGGAGTGAAAGGATATATTTGACGTAGTGAGGAAACACTATTAGATCATAACGGTATTTATACGGTTTTGACAATGTATTCCCTATGCCGTGCTATCGAATGAAACTTTTGCCACACAACAAGGGTGTACTATTATCATTATGATATATAAAGTCAGAGACATTTTTTTAAATTGCTTGCAAATTTTCTAATACCTTGTCGATAGGTCGTTGCATACCTAAATATACTTGAACCAGAATGTAATTATTTAACGAAGTCTAGCTGGCCTTCAGCCCATATTTATATTTCATACTAAGTTTAGTGTGTGTGCATAAAGGGCAAGTCCATGCTTCTTCGGACAACCTACCAAAATAATTTAAAGTTGTTAGATCCACAATAATAAAAGAATTGTTCTTTCCACGGAAACCATATAATCTCTCGTGGAGGACAACCCAAGAAGCTGGACTATGAACTATCAGGTGGATTCCAAAATGACCGACCGGCTGCCGCATCTTACATAATTGCACATCTGGACATCATCAAAGTGTTTTGCTGGGTCAACGTTCACTGCCCGGAACACGTAGCTAAACATGTTGTGCTGTTTGAGGACGCGTATCATTTTGTTTGGTTCAAGTACGTATTGTCAATGATGAATCGGTATTCTACTGATTTAAATACACTGGATGATTGTCATGCGTGATAAATTACAACTTAATAGATGTATACGAATAACTCACACACAAGTGGTGTTACAATGTTTTCAGAATATTTAACCTCACAGACAATATTAAATGACATGCCAGGGATGAATCTTTCCAGAGAGTTTTACTGATCACCTGCCCCAAATCACTAGCTAAGTGGACTTTATTTATAGGAAATATATGTCTAATTCCAGCCGCTAGTTCTGCATAATATATGTACATTTTAATATATAAATATACTTACGATCATTCTGACACACTGTTTATTTGTTACTTTGACACATCTGACAGTCATGAATGCCCAATTTCCCTTGTCCTGGTAATACGCCAAATCCTGTTTAAATATATACGCGTACATATACGTTTGAAAGTCCTATAGAGGGTACGCAAGTATTTAAAAACGTATATGGTGTAATACTTATATAAGTAGATAAACATCTACTTTGAACTATAGCTAATGTATACGTAATCGGTCGGCAAACATTATTTGCGGCGATTAGTTATGTGGAAGATTAGCTAATTGGTTAATTGAATGATGGAATAGGTAAACAGAGATAGACAAGCTGATATTATGCTTGAGGTTCCTTAATGATACAGCGGTGATCACATGTTTAAAGGTAATATTATGAAAAGAAAACTATCGACTGCATACATTGATCTATCTTCATTCAGAATTACACAAGCTTTGAGAGCGACAGTAATATGAGAGCAAGATTTTTTGCGAAGATCAGCGAGACAAGAACATCAGGAGAGGAAACCGCAACCTAGTTAATTCATATCAGCTACGTAATATTTGATTGTCGATATTTCCTCAACCCAAGCAAAGACACACAAATATAACAAATAAGACGAAGAAATATATATGGTTGCTCTTGCAAGGATAACATTGTATTCAACCGACAATACATCTTGTAGAAGATATGTTTTAGGGTGGTAATTGAAAAAGGTCAAGTTGCTTAAAATGCTAAACGGGTAAAATTATTCGAATGCATGACTTCTTATATATTCAATATTTATATTGCTCCTTCAAAATATTAAAACTTAGAACATAAACAAGTGAAACTAATAAATAGCCTGATAAAGTAGTATTGATAACTTGGCAATGTTTGTTTATTCCAGCCAGCTTAATATATTACCGCAATTAGAGTATAACAACTGCAGCCAGCAATGCAATAGGTTCCTGTGAATCTCTTATATATCTTAGAGGTTCCGGGGATTGCAATCAGGCATAAATGTGTAGCTGAAACTCTGACCTGGGTAACGTAATTGTTCCATAACTAGGCCTCATATAATTTGACCTACTCGGCAATTTATATAGAATGATACCAATCTATGATAATAAACTAGGTAACGTAAAGAAGGTTAATCAGCAGGATTTGTAAAACTTCATAAATATTTCTATTATCAAAGTTATAAAGTGAAAATGTAAGAGGAACGTACCGTAATATGATTTATTGAGTTTAATAAGAAACGTCAGTGGTCGGTTGATTAATTATGTTTCTGGTCTTTTCATAATCGTTGATTTTAGTCTTCTTAAGATACATGCATTCCAACTCCTTTTAAGCATTACGCAACTTATAATGATATAATCACTGTGAGGTTGGTAACGGTCCGAAAGATGACTATATATATATGCTATTTTACTCTCATTATATACTCACTAGTCAGATCGTTCTTAATGAAGGTGGATATTTATATTTATGCCTAAATATCGGTCGTCCGTTCTTGAATGGACATTTTTCATCATGAAGACAATTTAAAATGTTATATAATAGCAAAGGATTAGCATCTTGTTTTTGTCTAAGCTTTGCATACTAATTTACTTATATCACATCAACATTATTCATTCACACATTGACATCCGCCGAGGGATAAATAGTATTAATGTGTGCAATTTATAATTATTTGTTCCATGTAATTGTTCACTAGAATCACAACGTGCGGTATAATACTTTTTTGACAAATTCATTTTTGTGCAATTATTTTGAATCCATTCAAGGACATTTTTAATAATATCACTTAAAAATACCTGAAACGATTGTTGGCATTTTCAATTAAGCACTAGTTGCAACTCAACACAGTCAATTCGGGAGTTTAAAAAAGCAACTCTGGAATTCATTTGGAAGTCTATACATTTTAAAATGTGATAGAATGTTTTTTGACTATTTTTGAAGTAATTTCAATACTGTAGATTCTATTTATACATGTTCACTTTGTACTTTCAGGATTTATTTTGTAATTGAATGATACAAAACGTGAACCATATATTTAATACACCGCCTTCCTCAACCCCCATCCTACAAAAGCAATAGCCATAGTTTTATTTTTGTTGCTTTTGTCTCTTGTCTTGTGGATTTATACATTTCGCATGTTTTCATATGGTATACACAATATAACAAAACTCATGTGGCTGTGAAGTAGCCATATTGAAGCATACGATACCATTGTTCGCACTTCCTGTTCATGAGTCCAATCGAAAATAGCTGCCAAAAATGTTCATTGAAAACAACTAAATCCATTACATATTTGTTTTTGTAGCAACGGATTTAATCAAGCGTAATATCTTCTTGAGATGGCATTGTCTGATACAGATTTTGCAGAAGGTGTTTAACTATAGCTTTAATATGACCATCAATGAACAAATTGCTCACAAAACAAACTAAAAACATCAATCGAGTAAAGATATGAAACAAGGAGAGAAGGTAAAAGTAAATATGCTGAATTGAAAGACTCAATTTGACTTCGGAACGACAATTTGATTGCTAAATGGCCAGAGGTCACCAGCGGTTAGGTCGCGTTGGCTCTAATAGGGAAAGATAGGAACCAGCTTTGCTCTGCTAATTGATAACACCGTAAAGCTGAGAGGCTTTGGCTTTCCACCAGACTCACTATTCCTAAGCCGATAAGAAAAATCTCACAAATATAGTCCATGCAGCGAAATCAGCCCCCGACAGTACTAAGATTATGGAAAGTTTCAGCTGCAAAGAGCTCGTCGAGATTACTAACAAGCTAATGTCAAGGAACAAATGTAGACCACTTCCAACTACCTTCGCTCCAGTCTACCTTCCGGACCTGTTTGCAAATTTCTTCTGTGACAATGTACAAACCATGAGAGATAAGCTTGACATCACAAGTTCAATTGACTAGACGTCACCATACAGTTGGGATACAGCATTTCAGCGGCAACCATTAGCAGCATTTGATCCTGTCTCAATGGATTACGAACGTACAATGCTGATGCAGAGTGCAGCAATGTCATGTAAACTTGTTCCTATTCCAACATCACTGCTGTGCTTAGATTCATTATTGCCTTCACTAACTGATGTTATTAAGATCTCTTTCTCATCAAGGGAATTCCCATCATTTTTCAAACCTGCCATTGTAAAGCCTCTACTAAAGAAGCCAATACTTGATCATAACGATTCCAAGAACTACGGCACAGTTTCTAATCTCTTCTAATCTCCAATTAATATTAAAAAAAATCTTGAAAAGGTTTTTCTATCCAATCTTGTATCTCATCTTAATTCAAACATCGTTTTAGCAATTTACAATCTGCATATCGCCCTTTCCAAAGTACTGAAATAACTCTGCCAAAAGTACTTAATGACATTATCTCTGATTTGGATAACGGAAGGATTAAAGTCCTCACCCTCCTTGATTTGTTTGCAGCATTTGACGCAATAGACCAAGATATATTACTTCACCGTCTCCAGCATTTATTTGGCATTCATGATATAAGTTTAATGTGGTTCAAGTCATACTTGGTCAACAGGACACAAATCGTGTCTGCAAATGGAATGCACTCCAGCCCAGGCGGCATATCTTCAACATCAGCTCCATTCGCAAAAATCTTTCAGTTGATGCCACTAATACACTTATGTGTTCATTAGTACTTTCAAGACTGGACTATTTTAACTCAGTTCTGTCTGGTTCATCTCAATATTTACTCCCGAAACTAAAAATGTTCAAAACACAGCTGTTCGGGTCATACTTAGAGTAACACATTTCACTGACGGATTCCAGTCCAACATACCTATCTGACATCACCCATGTGTACACACATGATACCTACGTTCCTCTTCTCACAATCGTATACTCATTATTCCTACTATGTAAACGAAGACCCAGCAACGTGGAATTAATTGCCCACCGAACATAAACACAAATACACAGATATCCCATTCAAGACTGCTCTTAAAACTCACTTATTTCGACTGCAAGAACAAACTTAAAGACCTAATAATGTTCCCTATCTTAAATATTTTCAGCATGTTTTTTCTTATTTTCTAATTACATGGTGTGTGTTTGTTGTAATCATATCATTATATACGTTCTTTTATGTTATAGGTGTTTTCTAATGATGTAAAGCGTTTAGAGCATCTAAATATTTGGCGCTATACAATGTCATTGTTATTAATATTAATATTATTATTATTATTATTATTATTATTATTTAGGACTTCATTAAGACTTATCACAAGATGTTGCATTGTTTTGTTTTCACCAAAACCTAAAAGTGATGTTACCAAATACTGCAGAGTGCCTCACACATGTCAAATGTCATCAGTATACACGTACGATTAGTCTGTTACATATTCCTGCATCTGACAAACCATTAGCAGAATAATGGCATATTGTGTAAATTGAATTCCTAAGACCAAGCCGGACAAAACATACTCGTTGACCATTTTACGTGTTCATAAGATATTTAGAGGTAACGCAATTGACCAATATTAAAACTACAACCGTCGTAAAAACGTTCATAAATTATTTTACACGTTGTGGACTTCCTAAAACAACCTAATCTTGTGAAGAGTCATATTTTATGTCTGCGTCTTCTAAACGACTATCAAGATATGTTTATAATATGTCAAATCCAATAGTTTAAATCCTCTGCCTATCGCGGTTTACGTTCAGGGTTTTCGAAATATATCGAACTTTGAACGGTATTATTCGGCTATATTTTTCAAATAAATCGAATCAGTGTGTAGAGGATTTTCGTGTACCAGGAAATCATTTAGCGAAACAGCTTTTAAGTCGTTATAAATGATGATATCTGGCTGAGAACTATTCAGGTTATTTAAATACAACACAGTCTGATTTCAAATATACAGTTTCAAAAGTAGTATAGTAACTAATCTTCACACTTCAAAACAAAAATGAAACAAATGCAAAACATGTATATGTAAAGGAGTGTTCTTCCTTTTGATAGTGTTCTGGCGGTCTAGTCGATATCTCCTCGGGTTATATGCTCCTTAAACAGTTGAAAGGAACATAAATTACATCCATTACATAGTCAACCAATTTAATTGGACCTGCCCCACTCTGTGAACATGCAATCTGACTGTAGCGACTTTGATTTAAACAACGTCAGATCTCAGTACTATTACAGAACTAGAAAATGAACATCGATACTCTAATAATTGCACACTACAACAACGTATCGTCAGGAATTTTAAGGTTGTTTCTACTTTTGTAAGTAAGACATTGAAAACATACCTCCTTTTTGCCACCGCTTCGATGGCATAAGGGCTTAAAGCTTTACCCCCGGGCCACCGTATGTTCCAGATTCATATAAAAAAGAACACCAGCCTATCCTGGTACTAGGCATTAAAAGGTTAGTTTTAGGACTAGTCGGCCTAGTGTCAGGGATAATCTGACTGAGTGGGACAAGATTCCCCAACGCTAAACTTCATTAAACACTGCCATAATGAAGTAGTTGTCGAAACGAAATGAATAGCTGTGTTAAGTCTGAGTAAAAAATATAAAAAAACACACACATACCTCCTTTTCCAGTTTTTCCGATTTCACCAGAAGTGATTGACCATCATTCAACTTTCGTGCAAAATAAAAGTCAGCATTGGGATTAATGTAATGGTTTCTCCTCAAATTTAGTGTCCGAGTTTCTGAACCCATAATGAGATGAAATGTCAGCTCGTTAGGTAAGTCAGTATCGCTGAGTGTACGTTTGTGCGCCTGAGATATTGTAGTCACATCCTTTAGCAAGACAGTTTGCCAGGTTGTGGTTGCTGATAAAAGGGAGAAGAAAAAAAAAGAGTTTTCTACAATAGTTTGTGAAGGTACCAATAACACCAAAATAGAACAAGTTTAATAAACTGAATTTTTCCTTTTAAAATAAATTTTATGCTCTTCCTTTCTCACTTTGATTTTAACGCTGTGCTACACTAGTTTTCGATTGTCCCATAATTTCGGTATGCGACCAGCGCTTACCAACGCTTGAGTTATCCATCGTTTATGAGAATTATTGGTATCGAGGTAAAAGTGATATTAGTACATTAATTAAGAATTGTTTTTCTAACAATCCGTCCCATTAGTCTCAGAGTGTTGGAGTTATAAAGTACTGTATGTATGGTGGATACTGATGAGTCATATACATTCAATGACTGATAGTGTCCAAGACTCTTGTAGAATACAAATAACTGTACGAGGTGCTTACAATAGAGACTTTGCTGTTAGAAATTCGTTTTTAGTCATTTATATAATGGACCTCAGTTTTTGTACCCGTAATGTTAACAACACAGTGTGTTGAAACCAATTTGGTAGGACAAGGACACACGGATGGGCACGATATTGACATAATATCACCTGCCGTAATGATGGTGAATGAACACGAAACTAAACCTTGAGGCAAACAAACCTACCCTACCATTTGTTTTCAAAAAGTAAATATAATGATACAGAAAGCAATAATGAAGTTACCAAGATGCACGTCAGAATAAGTAAGTTTATCCAGATGTGTCGTGTCTCTGTAAATGGAAATATCAAGTAAACAAATGTAGAATGTGTTTCACTATCGCTGTATAATGATTCATTCTTGTATGACAAGTCGGATGTAAGTCAAGTTAATTTCAACTTCAAAGTTCTAATAGCCTTCATTTAGACATGATTGGATTGCACAAAACTTATAGAAGCTACCTTTTATATAAACAGCTGACATTAATCACCACTACAACTGCTTACATCAGAAATTGCAGGGTTTCATATGATGACTCCTCCGTTAAGTACGGATAGCTTTAAGTTTAACAAAAATCCATGAACATACATTTTAACGGAAAGACTTAAATAATTAGAATCGATTCATATACAAGTATGACGCAAGTCACTATAATATACAAACTAGTGCCGTCAAGCGTGATCAAGCGTGTAGGACTATTTAGCTAAGCCAGTAACATATTTGTGTGTTTATCGAGATCGTCGACTCCACGAATGTGTAAGACTGCACCGGTGCTAAGTACCGCTACTCATATAGGGTAATATATTGTAATGAAGTTAAAAACAATACGATGCCTTGGTTTGAAAGGTTATACATCATAGAAGACGCGCAATTTGTCTAACATTATCGAAAAATGGATGAAAGTTTTACTTTGAACTTTTGTCCTCAGGGTAACTATGAACATTATTAAACTGATGCAATCATCATCAATTAACCAAGGCTAAAACATCCCTGACAGGACTATATATATATATATATATATATATATATATATATATATATATATATATATATATATATATATATATCGGATTCTTCTTGTTTCTTTTGCAACATATGATCTTTCATTCAACCTCATTAGCGCTTAAAAGTCCAAGTTAATGCATAAAGGCTTGGTGTAAAATGTTCATGACGAAAAGTGCACAGCGTTCTTTAAAAGACCGCGAAACAAATACATGTAATGGCAGATAGCATAATGACACAAATCGGAAAATGAAAATAAGGCATCAATAAGTCGTCTTCCGAAATAAAACAAACGATGAAAAGTAAAGGAAATCTAAACTCTCAACAGCTTTCATTTCATAAGATTATAATAGCATATATGCATTATGGTTTCACATATTTCCCTATCATACGTTGAGGTGAATATTTTTAATTGTACCTACCTGACAGAATACAAGCCAGAAAAGACACGGTAGCCATGTAGAAACCTGTATTTACTGCCATGTCTAGTTGGCGTAAATGACAATACTGATTTGAATATCCACTAAAATGACTCTTATTTATACAATTTGCTGTGGGCAATGTCTGAAAGGAAGAACTGACACGTTTCAGCTTTCCTATTCAATTTATTCATAAAGTAAGCAGCAACGTGGCAAACATTGCAGAGTTGTCTAGTGCACTTTCGTTTACGTAATAAAACGTCTGTGAACATAGAAGAACACTTTATTCAAGTTCATGTGTCCCATATTACATAGGTTATAACAGGAAAGCGACAATAAATGTAATGTATTAAAATTTCTCAAATACTTTTTTAAACTTAGACATTTGAGAGATATGGATAATTATATTTTGCAATCATGGTGAAACGAAGATTCGTTCCATCTAATCATATACGCATTGATATGTATGTATGTATGTATGTATGTATGTATGTATGTATGTATGTATGCATGCATGCATGTATGTATGTAGGTATGTATTTAGGGATGTAT
The DNA here is from genome assembly GCA_028554795.2 of Sinohyriopsis cumingii. Taxonomy (NCBI): domain Eukaryota; kingdom Metazoa; phylum Mollusca; class Bivalvia; order Unionida; family Unionidae; genus Sinohyriopsis; species Sinohyriopsis cumingii. Next base: position 70,027,590 of record CM068832.1, on the reverse strand, counting down.
GGATGTATGTATGTATGCATGCATGCATGTATGCATGTATGTCTGTACGAATCTATGTATGTATGCATGCAGGTATGTATGTATGTAGCTATGTATGTATGCATGCATGCATGTATGTATGCATGCATGTATGTATGTATGTATGTATGTATGTATGTATGTATGTATGTAGCTATGTATGTATGTATGTATGCATGTATGTATGTATGTATGTATGTATGTATGTATGTATGTATGTATGTATGCATGTATGTATGTATGCATGCATGCATGTATATATGTATCTATAGGTATGTATAACTGGCTGGCTGGCTGCTTGGGTGGACAGATGGCTCGACGGACGTATGTATGTTTGAATGGATGTATTGTTAAATATATTGTTGTATATATATATATATATATATATATATATATATATATATATATGCATACTATTATGCATGGATGGATGGATCAATGGATCAATATATGGATGGATGTATGGATTGATGAAATGCTTCAGGGACGAATGATTGTATTGACACAAGTACGAACGATGTTTCATATATGACACTCGTTATGGATATGGGTCATACAAAAATAATTATTTATCCAATTTTATATGACGAATGAGGGCAATGTGATGGAGATTGGGAACATTGTTCAGTGTTTGCCAAATACGGTGCATGTACGTCTGTATGCATGCATGTAAGTCTGAAATGAAGCGGTAGTCCATTAGCTTAATATATGTGATTTCTTATTTTAAAGTTGAAAATGCTTTGGGACAATTTCGAGGCATTGAGAGTTGATCCTTATACAATGAATGAATAAGTAAATGCACTTAGTTTTCAGTCCAGCGTTACATCATTTGTTTTTGTCGTCTCTACTTTCCAATTTATGTATACAGCGATTCATAATAAATCCCAGGTTGTTTTGTCAATGCTTGTTAAGTATCAAGTTAAACATGTTTGTGTCAGGTGTACAAATATTAGTACACATATATATATTAGCGTTTTCAACAGCAATCAACGTTTTGGACATATATAATACCTATTACTGACCACATTTTATGCTAGATGGCGGTGGACTCTTTAGCAATTCATCACAATCTTTCCATTATTGTATGTATGTATGTACGTATGTATGTACGTATGTATGCATGTGTGTATGAATGTACGTATGTATGAATGTGATATTTTCTGTTGAGGGCTACTTATAACTATGCCATACTGTTTCAATCAACCACTAATCTTTAACAGTCTCTCTTGCACATTAAATTACTATAACAAACATAAAAACCTAGCAATTTAAATAAATCATCTCAAACTAAGTTACAATAAATGGCTCAACAAATTAATACCCATCGACATGGCATATATTGCATGAGAAAGCTTGGTAAGTCAGGAAAACAATATAGCAGGTCTATATCTTCGCCAAGGCACAAATCCCCACCAAACATAAACCTAGGACTACTTGCTTTCAGCTCAAAACCAAACCACAAGGAGCTATACGCGAAATAGCTCATGTATTTCGACACAACTACATAAAGTAATAATCAAATACAAACACTAGCTGTTAGACTCCGTCTAAGCTCCATATCCCCAGTAACCTTTTCGGACTCAAACTAACTCTCGAAACGGAATAACTGGATGAAACCCTCCCTATGTTAGAGTTAGAAATACAATCCCCTATCACAGGCAACAGGGAAATCCATGATAAACAAGAAAAAAAAAAAAAACAATTAACACAATCACCGATTAAAATCCTGATTTCCGTACCCACTGGCCCAACAAACAACCTAGATATAACAACCTGTGGAAATAAATCTACGGCTCATGAAACAAATAATAAAGAAAAAACAAACAACTGAAACCATAGAAGCGCCACCTAACACCCCACTCCCTCAAATACAATCCAGTAAAAACAAGCACCAGCAAGTACCACAACAATAAATTCCCAGGACACCCTGGGTTAATAACCGAAAGTCAGATCGTAACTAGCACTAGTGAGGAAATTGTAACAAACAGTTAGTCGTACACCAAATAAGGAAACCGCTGTTCATAACGGAAATCCAACCAATTGGAAATCAAATTAACCCTTGAGAAGGAAATCTTCTAAAGAACCTAACCGATCAACCCAAGCAACAGTAGAAACAGGTAAAGCAATTCAACCAAATAAACAAGACAACCCAAATACCCAAAATAAAACCAGTCAAACTAGTTTCCCATTCCCTTCAATAGAACACAATGTATGTATAAGTACCATTTCATCAACTTAAGCATCAACAGCTTAACAGGTGCCCTTCAAAGTGTACATGAGGGCCAATTTACGATATTTCTGCCTAACACAAATTACATAATCGTGTAGTACAGCACCAGAAAACCAAGTAAAATCAAGTAGCCAAATTATTAGAACAGGAGGCAATCAAAAATATCAAACAAACGGAAAGACACCACAAAATATAAAAAATCAATATACTAACCTACAAACCAAGAATAAATCCCATCTTGACAATAACATTACAACAAAACCAGAACAAACCACCCCCGATGGAAAATACTAAATTTAAGCCAGGCATAAAACTAGAAGACCCCAGCAAATGGATGGACAATCAAACGATAGCAAAAAACGCAAGGTAAATGGGGCGCCCATTGAAAGGTTATACATTTTGAATACTCATAAATATCTTAACAAACTCAGATTTTGCAGTAACTGTCGGCATTGGGGGCACTACCCGTCCAAATGCAAACTCAACAGACAATTTAAACAATGCGGGATAATCATAAGGGAAAGTGCACAAACTGGAGGGGACAACATACACCTTAATCCCCTGAATGACATTATGCAATTTGGGAGTGCAAAATCATATAACTTATGAACAGCAAAAATATGTAATGCCGTTCAGGCAAAAATATATCACAAATATCTAAACAAAATTTAGAAACAGACAGGAATCGCAATATCCAAATAAAACAGTAACTTGAAATCAATCAACGCTGCCAAACCCAAACAACCAGAACAATCATCAAGTTCAGACAACCATAATTCAAGGGAATCAGCCTCACTTAAACACGACAAATGTAAACAAACACCCCAACCCCCATCAACAGCTAAGGCAAACCCAAATATAAATAATGGAATCAGAACGGCGCCCTCAGCAGAAGAGATCATGCAATAAATCCGTACAGAAACCATCAACAGCCTTATCAAAACAAACTAAACTTAGAGCAAATATAAGGACAAATCAAACAATTACTAGCCAACATCCCTTATCCCTCCCTTATTTCAATACAAACGTTAAATGGTCACATACCACTATGAAAGGCACACAACTAAAAGCAATCTAATACAGACAAGCTAGCCAACCATTTTACTGTATTTAGTAGCAATCTAAACAACACCCCAGCCTTCAAACAACACAGGGATAAAGTTGAAAAACTCATAAACATATATTTAAGGATCTAGGTTCAAAAGAATTCAATGTAAAGAGCGAAATATCATTATTGAGTGGGAAATTGCACTGGAATCAAAAATGGAAACATCACCAGGAGAAGACCAGGTTGGTTATATTTGACATAAATTATGCCTGAAAACTTTGCGAACTCTATCCTAAAATGGAAATTACGGCCAAATATCCTAATTCGATTAAAATATACTCTGATGGGAACAAAATATCAGAGCCCCCCTCCCCCAAAACAGCAGCATCAGTAGCAATAGCCGAATTGAACATTAAAATGGGAAACGGAGTACCTTACCACTGCTCTATATAAACAGATGAATTCTGGCCCATCACATAAGCCGTCATGTGGATTAAAGAAAACGAAATACATAAAATAGTAAGAATGAGTGACTAGCTAAACGAAGTCATTTCATCTTTACTTACCGATAACACAAAATCAAGGGAAATTTCCTCAGACAAATATACATATCAATCAAAGAACTAAATAATAACCAACACAAAATTGACTTCATGTGGATACCAGCCCACATTGATCTATAAGGAAACGAATTAGCAAGCCAAAGAGCGAAACAAAAGAAAAATAAACAACGCAACCTATATTGTCATTAATTACAGTGTCAGCTAATTACTAAGCATAGCGAAAGACTATATTAATACCAAATGGAAGGGACACTAGAACCGAAACAGACAAGGTACTAAAATTTAAATTCTAAAAGACATTACTAGAACTAGGAATTCACCGAAAGTCAACAATTTCATAAACAGATTCTACACCGGTATAACTAAACTGGCCAGCAGCTTTTGGCAATACATAGACCTAAACCCTCCAACATTAAATGCTACCACTGACTGGCTCCAGAAGACGTAACAAATATGCAATACCTGTCAAAGCTACAGACAGAAAGAACTAAATTATAAAAGGAGCAAAACACGATTAGGTCCCTGGAAATATACCCAGTATTTTTAATGAGTACCAACCCCAAACTAAACCTCACGTGCATAAACATAATTAACTTTATCCGTGATTCAGGGCTAAAAACAAAATATAAATATATCCATTCACAGAACAGAAACAAATAAGACCAGACGTATCTAAAATGTCAAAATGACCCGAAAACTTGGCAAAGATGTATGTCTTAACAAATGAGTCGTGGCTAACAAATAAAATAAACCATTAACAAAATCAAGAAACACAATAATAATATATGTCTTTTAAATGTCATAGACACCCGAACATTCGGCAAAGATGTCTGTCTTAGCAAATTATGTAAAATCTAGGAATGTAAATAGGAAATAAAAGACGGAAGGACTTGCATGGGGGAGCAGAGTTCGAGGGGAGAGGGCATGCATGTCAGTAGGACATGGTTATCGCCTGTGCGCGAATTCGCACCCACCACCGGAGGGACAGTTGCACCTCCCAACTCCCTAAATGTGTTATATTTTTAAAATTCTACAATTACCACTACCTTAAATTATTATTTTTAACTGCTCGCCCATCTCCTTCCTAAACCAAACCAACATCCCTGCATGTACACTAATACTAAAATACCTCTGAGGAAACGATACACTCTAGCCGAAGGTGACATCTATAATTTTAGCAAGGGTTTCAGATCACTTAAACAACCAAACCGTCCCTAAACTGGAACAAATAAGGTTGTCCAACGGCCAATACCATCCGGCCCCGCCGCAGAAAGTGGCAATCTAATAAATAATTCTAAGAAAGTAAGACCCTACATTAACTCTTATAAGGTGGTCTCAAACACCAGCTTCCGTCAGGCCCAGCAGCGCAAGGCAGGTAACAAAATTAAAATCACTCAGTTTATATAACCTCAAATTAAATCCAACATATAAGGTATTCTAAAAAGTCTAAGACCATCCGGACCAGCCACACAAGTTGGCAAAGTCGACTCAAAAAGCTTTCACAAACGGTGCCTCTCTTCAGCATAACTCTAAATAAAAACAGCCCAGATTATTGTTTTTCATAATTGTGTCAGACGAAATATTCAGACCGTATACATTGAAGTCTAGGAGAACCGACCTGTGAACTGGGATCCGTCCTTATATCCTCTCGTCCCTTGCATCAGTCAGACATCAGAATCAATCAGCGTGCAGTGCACGCCCTTAGTGCTACTGAAACTTCAATACTAATATATCATAAGTATGAGTGTGTGATGGGTACATTCCCACTCATACACAACTTGCGCTGCTCGGTAGATACAGACTGGAAAGCCCTCCATTCAGACAGATGGGGACTTCTATTAGTCCCATTGCCTGACTGCTTCAATTAAACAGTGTTCCTTGAGCACAAAACGTAATACATGAAGACTTTATGAGAATGCTAACATCATGGAATTGATACATCTATTGTTCCTCCTGATGTTGTAGTCTTTGTAAAGGTTGTAACTATTTATGATATTTCCAATATGAAATTTAACTATAAAACATTCCTACGAGTCTGACGAGGGATATATTCAACTGCAGGATATACAGTGTTGTTTTAGTTACGCATAATATATTTCAACACTTTTTGTATGACAAGCCCCTTGATATTTATGAAAGAGCTTGCAGAACTGATTCAATATACCAAACAATTCCATGTATACATATGTTTTGTATTTTGATATCTATAAACGAAATTGCATATTAGGAATTTTTATTTTCTATTTTGACAACTTGATAAGGACAAGGTCCCATCATCATTTGCATCGAGTTCGTGTAATTTTGTGTCTTCATTCAGCTTTTTCTCAACATCAATATTTGCGTTTAATTTTGTTGAACATATTATATATTTCTGAGTTCTGTGCATATTTGTTAACGCAATTCAAAACGCGTTTTATCTGGTCCCTATTGTTTAGTGTGGTCAGTACCGGTATTCGATTTCAACTTCAGGTGGCTTTCATTCCATTCCTGGTTCATTTATTTTAATTAAGGATCTAATTTTAATGCATATGACATCATTCTCATAGTTTTGTTCTTGTATTAAACAATGGAATTGATTTACTATTTTATCAATTTGTTTCGTACGTCATTTCACTAATGGGACAATTTTAATCGCTTTTTTTTCTGTTAAAGCTTATGTCTATTAAATTATTCTTAATTTATTATCTAAAACCTTTCATTGCTTAAATGAGTATATAATCAATCGTATATTGTTTTCGTAGCTTTGACGCTTTAGATAAATGATGCTGCAACAACATTTTATAATGTTCAAAAGCATAACAAATTACTATGCTGCATATACATGGTCCCTTTCTTATGCTGTCACATTTGCTGTATTCATAAAGTGTATTGTACATAGGCTGGCTTCTCGTGAGGGGAACGAAATGGTTATGGATAGCATTTCTGATGTCAAACAAAGTGGTCATATAAATGGGTAAGTCATTTCTGACAGGAATTACTGCATGTGAGCAGCATTTGCTAAATCGCATATCTCTATATTTTTCTCATAAGTTCACATGTGTAACTATCGGTAGCATGATGGAAGCTACAGCTACATACTCCATTGCGGAAAATTGCATCAAATATGAAGCATACGTATTTACATAAGCAAGCTGCGTTAACACATCGTGCATTGTATAATATTGTTACTAGCTCACCTTAGTTTCTCCCATTATTACATTGTTATTCCTTCATAATTACTCCCTCACAAAGATGTATTAATTCAAAACGTAACGAAACAATATATTTATTTCTTTCAAAACAGGCAGATGCGACCTAATGTTTTCCTGGATTCATAGCTAATCAGTTGACAACAATAATGAAATCCTTCACTAATTCCGCGTGCTCTAACTGTGGTAAATATGACGAGGTTGTACTGAATAGGTAATCACACGAGACACCCACTGAACGTTATGCCATATCAGAAAACATGGGAGTTACTATTTTTGATATTGCGTGGGTTCGAGTTCAAGGCTAGGCATGCGTGGGTACGTGGGAAAGCCTGTCAGTAACTTCTCGTGGGTCGGTGGTTCTTCCCTGGGTTTTCCAGGGTTCTTCCTTCACCAGCTATCCTGGCCGCCATGTATAGCCTATCTTGTGCTAAAAATTTGCGTTAAACCCTACAACGTGGGTAACTTGATACGTCACCTACAACAAAAGGATTAAAAAGTGGTCATCTAAAACTGACAGATGTAACGGAATGTTGAACTGTGGATCAGCCATTTGCCTTGAGTTAACTTGTTTCGGTAGGACATGATATTGATAATACGTTGAGTCTGCCCAGAATGTAAGAGCCATGAATACATATTTGCAATTGATAATAACGCCTGCGAAAATCCAACAATGAAAGCAGATATATGATGTTCATCGACCCGCCCCTGTCTCCTAGTGTAATTGAGAACACAGAGTTCAATGATAAGAACCATCTTTACAGTCAGCATCTTCTGCTCTAAATAAAGGTCTTTCTTACTCTCCTTCTTGTCCTGAGGACTGATATCGAATGCAGGGTCACAAACCTACCTACGCTATAGTGACATTTCACAGCATGGTTGAAGGCATCCATCCCATTTTAATGATTGAGAAAAGTCTTGTATATATGTAATTTGTGTTCAGTTCCATAGTGGATAAAATGTTGAGATGCAACTGGATTTCTACTTGCTGACAAGCAATCTAAAAGAAAGCGTACGCGAAACAGTATATGTATGTCTTCATTTAGAATGTAACTTATCTGGCGCTTTTGCACGATGTCCTTAAAGTAGTTATTATGTCCAACACAACTAATAGATAATAACAGTTAGACGGAGTGTTTCATTTGTATGTTGCGTACTTGGAAGCACACACCATACATTTCCATGGAGGGATGTGATGTGATTTTGATTTTTAACGTAGATTTAACAATTGTTCAGTCATATCGCTACGATGTCTGCAATGTGTCAGTTTATAGTGATGTTCAATCACATTATCCTGACACCAGAAAGACCAGTCCTAACCCTAACCTCTTAATGATGAACGCCAAGCAAGGCAGCTGTTAGTGCCAGTTTTGTAAGTTTCTGGATCAAGCCCACGACCTCCCGCATGCGAGGCGGACGCTCGAACCACTAGGTCACCGGAATGGTCCATTTCCATGAAGACCTAGTAACTAAAGTATGGATGCAAGCATGTTGAAGACGAAACTGAGTGCATAGGCTCCTCTCTAAATGGCATTTAGGACTTGTACAAGCGTTTCCAGTCTGAACCATGTTATCCGAGTACAACGGATGAGACAGATACAACTCGTAATATGTGCATGTATTAGGTTCTCTTCTATAGAACATGAACCAATGTACTGCACAATATTCAAGTAAATGGCGTGTCTATTTCATGACCTGATCCTGACATATTACATCTGTCTATGAGAGATCAGACTATGCAGCAATGGCAGAGATATAAGTTTAGCTTTATGGCGAAATATGAAGAGGAAAAGGTCTCCCTGCCGGTTGTAAATTGACTGCCACTGTTTTGGAATCAGTCATTGTGCATATTGCTGCTCTATCAAGAATATGCAGCATCCAACTGACTAGCCGTCCTGCAAGCATAATATAGGGCGTTAAATGGGCATGGTATGGATGTGATCCGATTTTTGTTATAGTCATTGATGCCAAGTCAAACATGAATCCTACTCCAATAACAGTATGGAGAAGCTACTGTATGTCAATGAATGAGTTAGACATCCAGAAACATGTAGCGTCGCTATCAAAGACTGGGGATTCTCACTGAAGCATATTTTTGAAATAAGATATAATATCGTCTTGTCGTTCGTCGCCAACAAGAACAATGATCTGGTAACTCGGTGTATTTTCGTCAACAAAGAAGCAAATGAAGGAGGACATACTACCAGAAAGGTAGGTAGGAAACTTTATTTTGACACATGTGTGGAAGGTTAAGGTTCCTCGTGTCATTTTCAAGTCAAATCTATCAAATATTACTTGTTAGAATGAATCACGAAACACAGATGCCCATAGACCGGTGATGTGTGGTGATGAAGTTGACGAGGATAGTCTAGGAATGTACATAGTATGATATACAGCTTTAATGTGATACTGTAACGTACAGCCATTCATTGAATGAAATCGTCAGTATTCATAAATGGCACCAGTAAGCTGCGAAGATAACTACTTTGGGTACTATACTGTTTAGTGTCAGAGCTGGGCAACCGTAACTGCCCCGAATGTCATCGATACATGGTTGCTTGTTTTAATGCTAATTGACATGAGAATATAGAGTTACCGCCACTGGTACCGTGGTTAAATATGCCGGAATCCATTCAAAAGGTCGTACTTAGTGGAATATGTTGCATTTTCAATATTGTCAATGCATTCATCTATACTTGGCATTTACAATATGTCTGGTTTGTGTTCAATTATTCACTTCAAGTATGACATGAATGATACCGCGAGCGTAAATGTTGTTAAACCAGCCCGTTCAAATGTTATTGAAAAAGTAACCGAATATAATCCTTATAAATTACACATGTCGTTCCAAACCTGCTGTCATATCTACCACTTATGGCATCAAATATTAAATAAATTCTGACTATGTGCAGAGCGATATGTTATCCAGTCTATTTCGATCCCGCACGTAGACACGCTTACCCTGTGGGAAGATCTGAAGCTAACCTTGTTATAAATGATGATTGTCCAATGTTAACCAAATGTTAACGACGGGTAACAAAATTAAGTCTGGCCCTGTGTTAAGTATGGAAACTGTACAGTCTAATCGGGTCAACATCAACGTTCAACATTCATTCGGTCCACATCATAGATTGCGTTGATATGAACCTGTAGGACATTGTAATATCCACCGCCAAGTGACTTAATCTGGTGGAAACAAACAAGTGTTTATGTGGCAAATAGAAAAACCAAGCCTTTACTACGATAAACCATAATATATTATACATTACAAAATAGGGGTCTTCCTGTGCTAACTCTGGTAGGGCTATATATCATGCACAAAATAATACGAAAGCAATCCCGATATATCCACGTCGACTATTTACAATGTTATGAGAGTCGAACGCATTTGCAGCCGTTCGCTAGTCTTTGAACATATCTGTGCCGATCTATATGTGTTTGGCCATATTTGTCGCTAGAATAGTGTCTACACTAAAGGCAGAATATTTGGTAGAACCGAGGATGGTGGATCTGTCAAACGATTGTTGCCAATATCCTGCGATCGGTGTAGAAAACCATCGTGACAAACCGATTTTCCAATCCAAACTTTATTATTCTCTCTTGATCCGCTCATGCGTATGTGTAACGCCAGATCCAATGTATGTTAAGTAAAATGTAATTATTTAATTTTGTTTGCAAATGTTTCTTTATGGAAATCAAGTAGTTGAAGTATTGGTTGTTGGAACCTCATTGCAAAATAACAAATACATTATAATGAAAGATATATAAAACTATGCTTTATTTTGCGTCTCAGTCATGTATAAGTATGATACAATACAAATTAATGTCACTTACCAAATTTCCTTGCAAATGTCACGAGGTATACTGAATACAAAGTGATATAATACTTATGGAAACGTGAAGGTGTACATGCAAAGTCTTTGTTGAACTTGATCGACAAAAGTTTGTTTCAAGGAAGGCAATTATTTGACTGTACAATTATTTGAAGTATGGACTTTTAGACATTAATGCAGCAAATCTGAAAGAACAGCACGTCAATCATTATATAGTACATTGACTGTGAAATTGTACAGTGCTTGGTTGTAATATCATATGACATGTACTTTTATATAACGTTGTAAACAGTAATACAGTTGGCCGTTTGATTTGATTCAATGCAGATGCATAAGTATGCAAAAGTGTTAATTAATACTAACTGGTACCAGATGAAAGCAAAACGTTTAGTGAAGTGGAATTCATAACAATCGGGAAAATGTGTGGCATCTGTTTTGCTAAATATGTTCTATACAATATAATGTCTCATAATATTGTCTCTGCTCAACACCGACTAAATATATCTTGACCCTTACTTTGAGTAAAGACACTGAGCGGTAACATGGGGACCACAGTGATATATTCCTTTGGATTAATCAGAAACTACAAGGAAATGTACCTCAATAACAAGTGACTAATAAATGTATCATCTAAAGTAATGCTTGCCTGCTTTGCATCATTATAAGGACTTATATTCGCTATAGTTATAATTACTCTATACACATGATAACGATGAAGGATTTAAATATCAGTTGGAGTTACTAAATATTTAGTATAAAAACATGAACGTGAGGTAGACAATATGTATCCAAATAATTACAAAAACTCTGAACACAAATCCAAGTAATCTTCTTTAAAAACAATTTTCATTTATTCAAGAAAGTGTATATCGAAGGGAAATACCAAACGGAGGCAGAGATATAAAGGCTTCAGTTTCAGAGGAGAATTAGTGCAAACCGCAAGGCAACAATTAAGAAGGAAAGAGAAAGGGAGAAGGAGGAGAGGGGACATCAACAATTAAAGCTGGATATATCGAAGACGGAGGCAAGAGAGAGCGGAATATACACATTTTGGTAAGTATAGGAGGAACACAAATTAGGAAATGCAGAAGGAAACAATGCAAATACAAACTAAAATAGAAAGAGGAAGGCCGAAAAGAAAGGTGGAGAGCGACATAATACAAAGACAAGAATACAAGACAGAAAGGGAAAATGACAATTGACATAGTGATTTTAAATTAAAGTAATTATATATGACCAGGAGAGGATCTCGCGTGAAAATGCGAGTTATAGTTTTGATCTCGCCAAGCGTATAATTCAGCCCCCCACCCCCACCCCCCGTTAAAGAGAGTAAAGAATAAAGATACATAATTTCTCAGACTTGAGAAATTGATGGGGATATCGAGTATCCATGGGTAATTGTTTAACAGATACTGTACAGCTTTACAACGAGCCTTTATAACATTACGAAACTCGTATTGGTTGAAAAGTTCAAGAATGATCTCTAAATTAGAACATACCTTTATTATAAATTTGTTGAAACTTCAGGGAAAGCAGCTAGTACGGTTGATAGCTTTCTTTCTCATTAAATACTTGCAAATAAATATTTATCTCAGTAGATTCTCGTTAAGAAAGTATTTGAGTCTCATCTGAGGATTTATTTCTTTTTGGTATAACTCTAAAGAATCAAACTTCTGATAAGACAGTTCAAACATCCATATATTTTTTGACTTCTTCAATAACAGAACCGTCATAAATGCTCATGCGTCTCACATGTCATGGTCACGGTAATGTATTGAACGAAATATAAGATTGGAGCCTTGTCTTTCCCTGTCTGACGTTGTTCTGCACAAAGAAGAACCATTGATGTCGAAAGGTTTAACATTACCTGGTGGGGACATAAATAAGACTATGTATGCTTGAATATTAAGCACTCTGACTTAAATCAAATCTCCAATGTTATACATGAAAGTCTGGCAACTACACTTAGGGGTTATATTCTAGTATCATAAGTTATTATCCTAATCGCTAATTGCATCAGCCAATCAGAATAAATCTTATATATTCACCTATTGAGGCTCGGCAGTGTGGTTGAAGGGCATGAATGAGTATCGAACGATTTGATTCACTTTCAGATTATTGAAAGTTGCATTTACAGTGGTTAATTCAAAGTTCAGCAGAACACGATCCTTAAGCGATCGGCGTCAGATCTTCACTTAGGATAAAGAATATATGATTTTAATCAGAGTGTATAATTATTGACAAAGCAGGTTTGTTAGTTCTTTGCCAGCAAGCAATTTGCTTTTTTTTCATAAAATGTTTACTTATAGTACAAGGGTTTTAGCAAAAGTAGTGGATATGTTAATGTCTCTATTAATTGTATTAATTATTCGGCAGACTTAGCTTCTGGACCAGCCATCATGGAGTTTACGATGTCTTTCCAAAATCGATGTTCATTTGTTGTTAGGTAATACCTAGCTGAACATAAGCTAATGATTAGAGGACTTGAAATCCTTGACGTCTGTCAAACTTACACAATTACTAGAGCTAAAGCAAATCAGACTCTCGATTACTTTTAATAGGATGATATTCCTCTAGCGGATACCTTTTTGGGTCATTTGTATATCGTAGCTGTGATAAATTTAGATGCATTTATCTTCGTGAAACTCTATTCGTTGCACATTTTCATACATCTAATCAGGGTGATTAAAATCAGTTACTACTAGTGGTCATATAGGAAGAAGATCCTGATAGATGTGTTTGTCGTACGAGGCTGTTGGTGAAAATGATATCACACAAACGGGAACTTGTTATGTCTTGAAGAATGAGGCAGTTATCTTATAAGGACGTGTAGGCAACATAATGTACTTTCTGGAAATGTGTGTTTATTTAGCTATCAATCTGTTGTTCCTAGAAATTAGATCCTGTCCAATACACTACACTTAAGAGAACGTGCAGTCGGGTGAATGAAGTACTAAAAGAATAGGAATATTTATTTTCAGATGTTCAAACAGGAACTAAATGATAGTCCACGAAGTTGAGGTATTACAACGGAACTTCCTACAAATCCTCGTTAGCATGGCGATATGGATAAAGAAGTACAGAATTTGTTGGCAAATTACTTATTCGAACCTATATCTTGAATCCTAGCGCTGAAACTAGATAAGACATTTCGCACTGATTACAGAAAAGTAAACATGCTCACAAGGAATGATTCATTTCCTTTGTTAGAGTACTGTTACAAACAGACATTGAAGGTAAGTGGATCATCCTGTGTGCTTTTTCGAGTAATTTGAAGAAGCATCAGATGCATTATTGCACGTAAGAGAAGGGGTGGTTGACTATGATTTGTCCTTGCAATTCATATATATATATATGTATATTAATGCAGCTCCTTCTCCAGGTGTTCTGCTCAACGCTTATAAGCCCCGCCACCCCACTACCAATATTGAAAAGGAGGACATGAATGAACGATTGTTAAGATGAGGTCTGACTTTACATGTATACAGCATCGATATAAAATACATCAAAGGAAATTACAAATTTCATTGCTGGCGCAATTACACAAGCATATTTGGTCAGTAATGCATTGCATTTGTATGCATCATTGACAGTCTTTCATACTTAATACTCTACTGAAACCAATTATAGGTATATCTAACGCATTTGCCGGAAGAAAGTTGTATTCCATAAACCGTTATTTCCTTTAATGAAGAATGTGTTATGGATATCTACATTATAATTATGCATTTTATAATATAAAAATTATTTAATTCATTTGTGTTATTGACATTTTGTTTGTAATTTTGGAATTGTACTGTAGTAAAATTATGTATTTCAATATGTATCAAGACTGATTGCAAATTTGAAATTAACAATTATTTCGAACAAATACGCCTCACATTGAATTTTAAATGAACACCACTTAAACATTTTTTTGGAAATTAAAGGCGATTCAAGTTTTATTAATTTGAGATGCCGATGATGGCTACCTAGGATAATGAAGCACATCGTGATACATTATTCACGTTATATGCATTATTATAATATATATGGATAGATATATATGGATAGATGGAGAGAGAGGACAATCATGGCTTAATTGAATTTCATATGACTAGTAGAGTAAAGACATGTATAGGATTATAGAAACTAGTCATGGTCTTGAATATTTAAATAATTATTTCAGTTTTACTGAAGCATTCCAGGACGCCTTGTGATAGACCTCGTTCACGCGAGTTTACCTTAAAATAATGACATTAAGTTTTAGAGATGGGTTTGTTCATTTGCGTTAGCATATAATCACATTAGAACCTTCATTCGATGTACCTTTGGATTGTCTCCCGATTAGCTAAATTGATAGTCCAATAATAATGATAGTCTAGGAATTCGTACACTGTAATTTATTTTTAATTATTTCACTCTATTTATTTTTAATATTTACATTCAATGGCAACACATTTAAACTTGATTTGCAAATTGTAATGTTCTTTTTGGATTTACGTTGCTTTTGTATATAGTTTAAGTTCCAAGCTGGTATCACTAGTAGCATTGGTGGTTTTATAAATTAGCTATAGCCATTATTAGGACTATATAAATATATTTAGTAGCTGAGTTTACAGGTTTGATAATTCTTGAACATGTCTGCCTGTACACAAACGAGTATAAGAAAACATAAACCTAGAGACTTTCAAACCAGAGTCAAAATGTAATACACAAACTGCAAATACATTACACCTTTACGTCTGTCTTATGATTCGTTGTATTCGATATCTCCAATCTACATGCTTTTAAAGTTATATCCTTCTTATTTTCTATGCTGTGGACATTCATTATTTCACCAGCATCATATGTGACAACATCATTATTCGGGTTGGAACACTTAATCGGATTATTTTCTTACGGTTTGCACTGTTTTCCATTTTCTATCAGCCTCTAAGATTTTATCCAATCGCGATTTATGACAGGACATACATATACCAAGAGGTAGTTTGAAGAACGTTAGAGTAAACTTATAATCTACTATACCGCGCATAACCATACCAATGTGCATAAACCATACCCTCACCAACAATTGCATATGTACGTTTAATATAATGTACTTGTAATTGTTACTTGTGGAAACAAATTATATCATTCGAGTCAGTATTCTTTCTCTAAAAACATTTTTCTCAATAAAACTTGTACTGTCTCTTAAAACAGTTTAATATATTCATTATTTTGTATTTGTGACCTAAACCATATATTGTGTGTAATATATTGCCCTGAAATATGCTACTTATTTTACGGCGGGGCTAAAACAAATAATGTTGCATTCTGGTACTGTGAAATAGTTGTAATAAAGATTACATTCTATCCACCATCCTGTCCAAATAAGCCCATGACATTATTGAGCAGTATTATCTTTACTGTTTGGCTGTGAACGTGGGAAAAGTTTTCAAACCCTACCTTCAGGAATGTTTTGTTGTCAATGAACATTTTGACCACGATTGTTTTATTCAATTCACGAAGAGAATTGTGGAGCAACTAATAGCGTTTGTCTGAATATGGCCAATTTACCACCATAACGGATTGTTATGTTAAGTATCACATAGCATCGCATGACAACTGGTTCTAAATACAAGAACAACAACAACGACAAGAAGTAAACATAAGGGTATTGCGCATTTCGTAGCGAATGTGTAAGTTGGGGTTAAGGGGGTGTGGGGCGGTAAATCTGAACCTTGTAATATACCATATATGTAAGCGTGGTTTCAATTTTAACTTGCAGAAGTAAATAAACTCAACCTGTTAACAGAAGAATGTGAACAATAACCGGTCTCGAATCTAGCAGACGTTTATGCAATCACTGAATATTTACGTGGTAAATATGTGATGAGATTCCATTTTCAAACTTATATTTGGTTATATATTCTGTAGTCTGCGGTTCAAAGTCAAATACTGCAAGTAATCGGTCAAAACCAAATTACAGTAAATGTTGGAATGTCAGCATCCAGGACACATTCTTTCAAATAAATATTTCAACCATGTAACTTTTATGGGTGAAAATGAAACGTAAATTATGTAAACATGGACCTTTTCTAATGCATTCTAACCTGTACTGCATCAAACAATGTGACATGACGAGCACTGGACATTCTGTGTTGAAACACAAATTTGTCAATGTAAGTTTATCTGTTTACTGGAAGGGACGCTTTGTTCTTTAACTTATATATTGTAAACAAAAGTATAATCTACTTTCAAATGTTTATACTAGTTTAAATTTGATTGGGAGTGTTTTTGCCACAACAAATGAAAGTTGCACCGCATGTAAGAATGAATGAAATTAATCATTTTTCTTTATACCTAAATAATGTTTACTTTCCAAATAACTATGTCATAAAAAGAATTTAATATTAAAGTAATGAAACATGTTGAATAATGTCCGTCATTTGCGAGACTTGGCGAGCAAACACTGGTCATTATTCACCTGGTTTTATAAATTCAATATTAAATCATTAACTAAATTAGACGTAATAGCCTTTTGAAAATATAGCATCTTAATAAAGGTTTTAGATCAATAATTAATCAATAATTATATGTATTAATCTGCTAATGGTGGAACTTTTGATACTTCACGTACTATTGGCTTTAGTATCAGCCTGGAAGTTATCGATAAATTAGTCAGTGTTTTTAACGTTTAAATCGATTCTCTTGTGCTGGCACATACGCTTACGTTTGTTTCTCTTGGCAGGGATAAATTATATTTTGCTGAGAACACAAGAAACAAAATATTATAGCAACTTCAAATACCGCCCTACTTGTGTTAGATTTACCTGAATAAAATACACCAGAAAACATTTTGTCATTGTTTAAAACTTTATGTCTAATAAATGGTTGAGCATCGATGATCATTAGGGTTGTGTAAGTCGCTAAACACTTTTGTCTGCATCGTACAAGGTTCTTATCTTTTTGCTTTCTTGAACTGTTTTCTACGTCAAAACGAAATGGGGAGGAACTTTACACTCTACTAAACATAATGAAACTGCAGTATGCACGATGTTAGATAAGTAATGTGTCAAATGTGATAACATATGGGATAAACCAGATGCAATTCTCCATAAATTAAATGTTTCGACTAAATTCCTGTGTCTATGTGAATTAGAATATATATATTGAATTCATAAGTACAGTTTATATGAGTTATTTCTTTTAAGAAAATGCAAGATTAATTTTTCTACATATTATCAATCTTTGAATTCCTTATCTGATTTCGTAAAGAGCTGATTTCAATGGCCTGGTCTGCAAAATACAAACAATGCTTCAGTGACATTGCAACTTCTCGAATACAATAATATTGGCGAAACCTAGTTTCATTAACCTCAAATCAACAAAGGTGTAGAATATTTATACGTAGTATCACCATCATCAACATCCTTCTCCTCAGCCCCTACCATCACCCTCATCAACATCCTACTGTCATCATCCTTATCGTAGCATCATCATAACACTTAATCATATTGCATTAGATGGCACATGTTAATAAAAATATGCTAAAGAACGTTCTTTTTTATATTTTGATTTATTGCTATTTAATAGAAAATAAAGTCGAGAAAGACTACACTTTGTATTGTCAGTACTCCCTGCCTTGTTCGAGAATGAGTCGAACCTAAATATTTTTATATGTATGCTTTTGAAGTCTGACAGCTTGCAATCCTGTATACAAGCCACAAATCCCTCAACTTTTCAAAGCCTTGAAACACATCTTGCATCAATGCACCACTGGCGAAAAATAAAATAAACAAATAAATATACATATATATATTGAGTGACAGACAAACATACATATTCAGTCAAACATGTTATCTAACGAAATATTGTTATCTTTTCTCGATATATATATATATATATATATATATATATATATATATATATATATATATATATACTTTCTCAAATATAATCCATGAACAGCACGTTAATATTCGCGGTTTGTGTTATTCGTCAACATTTCATTTTTTATAGAAAACAAACTGATTGTTGTATCACTATTCACCATTTATTATCTACATTAAAATATATTATTCTGCTAATGCTTTTTAGTTGTTTTGAAAAATCAGTTGTATTTCGTATTTTGTCCGACAAATAAAATGAGAGAGATTACCTTAGCACGTCCACATTCGGTTCCTCTGGCTGCACCGTGATGTTTAGGCATGCACTCGCCCGTTGATGGATTTGTGCACCTCATAGAGTCGCACACGTTTTGAAAACCAGTCTTAAAATAGAAGGGCGATGATTTATTACTCATGGGCTATGAGATAATCTAAATATCCAGCCAAAACTGGAATTTCATTTGCAGTCGATCATTTCGGAATCGACTTAAAGTCATGCCTAACTGAATTAGATTATCAGGTTTTGTCAGCTAGCGGGGTTGAATTATACCTTTTTTATATTCTTCTATTGTTTCGATTGTGCAAGGAATAGTCGTAAAAATGTAATGTCTCAGTACCCAACGCAAGTTATTTAAATCCGCATCGGTTAGTATCACATAACTTATTTGATAACATAAACCCTTACGATGCTAAAACGATCATTTTGAATACCAAGTAAATGTCTGATAGTATTAATGGCCGTTTTTTCGGACATTTAAACCAGCAATAAAGGGAACTAGACATGAAGGAAATGTGATCAGTCAAATCAATTTTAGAAAATCACTTTTTAAAGTGACCAAACGACAAGAACAAAATGTACATGTACAACAGTGCTCATGTAGATTGATTGAACATATCTGCAATAGAACACTGAATTCGATATGTATCTGGAATAAGTATGGGGAACAAATTATAAAGTTAATGAGCAATACAATGTTAAAGGTTGAGATAATGTTAAAGTGCTAGACACGGGTAAAGTGTTAGACAAAGGTAAGGTGCTCAGCAAGGATGGCGGTTTGTTGGAATGGTTTCGACAGAACAGAAATATACAATTATGTTGAAACATTAACATCTTAAAGGTCAGTATTGTTCAAATATATACACAAAAGGAGAACAGAACGTGTAAGAAAATGGTATATACCCTACAAGACAACTGGCAGTTTAAACGAAAAACAAGTGATCATGTTTCGATATTCCATACATGGTCAGCAGGTTGCTATATTGAAATTCAGTTCGTTGGATGCACCGTGTTTGTTGAAAAGGTAACTTGAAACTACTAGTACGGTAAATATATATTATATAGGTGATGATAATTCGTTGTTCCAACAAACCCGGAAAACTGATAACGGTTGTCTCACAAACAATAGTTATTTTATTAGCTTCCGGCAGACATTGCATGCATCACCACTCAAAACAAAACTGCAGATTGAAGTTATCCTAACAATTATATATGGACCATCTCTATATCAAACCCCCCCCCCCCCGCTACAAAAAACACCCGTGAAATAACCTGCCTACCAGCTGAGGCAGTGATTGAAGAATACAATAAGTAAAGATAACATTATTGTATTCGAGTCTAAAGAACAGATACTGCCTTGAACACATAATACCCACATCTTAATGGTGCGTTTTTGTTTCATTCTTTCCCTTTAACAGTCAGAGATCACAATATCAACATTAGCGGCAATTATGATATTTTACGCGTCGACGCCAAAGTTTCATGGATTACATCTATGCTTTAAGTAACCGTAGAGCAACAGCCAGTTATACAGTCATGTACACCATGAATAATTATCTTTACGAAAGAACAGCAGTAACAGGTATTGAAGTAATCAACGCATCAGTATTGCTAAGAAAGATAGATATCATTTTAAAGGGGTGAAAGGCGCTAGAATGTATGAGGAACGTACACGGTAGTTGTATTTCAAAAGCGGCATGCATTAACTATGTGCCATCAGAGCGAACTGAGTCCTGTCGCTAAGGGCATGACAAAGGAAAACAGCAAAGATGAGGCAGCAGGAGACGACCCTAGATGCCAAAATATTGTTACACGCACACGGGTATTTACTTGACCGAACGGTTGTCAAACCCTGGCGCGATTCTCGCTAGAAGTCATAAGTTTCCCCGACTTTCCAAAGACTTCCATACAACCTCAGTTGTAAATCAGAAAGCCCGACGTGTCCATTCTATACCTAAATTTTCCTCTAATTAATGCAAGACCACAGATAAACGAAACTGTCAACTATCCATCAACCGTACATTTGCGTGTTTTGGCTTCATTATGTTTCCGTACCACCAACCGTTCACGCCTTAGAACATATACGAGTACTCCCTAACAATGGGAACTATTTTAACTCCGCCACCTTAGGCCAGTCAATGTATGCTTTCCAGACATATTTCGCCGATATAACTGCACCATATTCGCCCGCATGACGACATAAACGGTGTCTGTCAAGTCCCTTTTTATTTATGCCCTTGTGTAATCTACCGGTTTAATACCGTAAGTACTGTCCTTGCAGTCACGCTACCAATGTATACCACTAGATTTTAATATGTACTATTTTACTCCAGGGACATTCATTCGGTTTTGGTCGGAATTCACTACTAGTGAACTAGGACATCATGGAAACACACTAACACTTCACTCCGTGACGTTTGCTCCTATTGATTAGCTCATTAGTTCGGGCCAGGAATATTTCCATGGCGCCAAATTCCAATAATCAAACAAGTAATCACACAAATCTAAGAATTGCTTAAAACGGGGCACTACAACCACGTGCACATACTCTAAATTTACTACAATATGTATCTACCTTGATTAAGCCAACTATATCGCCCCACAGTATAACTTGCTCCAGGCGTCATTACTCAACCTGGACATAGTCGAAAAAGAAGCACAAATTTAGGTTTTTCGTTCAGGTGGAGTGGAACTGCTTTGCGAACCGCCGGTAAAAAGCCAGTATGTGAGCAAAAATACCACACAGGAAGGGGATTTTAGATATGAAACTCATTTTCGAATGAAAGCTTGAATCAAAGTTGGCCGTGGCTTAAGAAAATAAATATAAGAGCTGATATGTCAGGCGCTAAGGTGTAAATGAGTAGGGAAATACAATAGTCATGGCTAAAATTATCAATCCATTCAATGTGGATATGTATATAGCATCAACGACATCACAGGTCCCTTGGATCTACCGAAATCAGAGATCGTGGACATAGCGAACGAACTATCAGTCTCAAAAGTCATCCAGGTTCGTGTAGGTCGTTTTCCACATATATAGATCTATATCACGATCAGGTACTTAGAACACAAATGAAACACCACCCTCATGGATAGTAGAGAGGCACCACCTGGTTTTGAATGAAGGAGCAGGTGTTCAGGCAGATCAGGTTCAGACTCCACACCGCAGGCCAAATGTAACGGGATCGCATCTATTGGTGTTGACTCTCTTCTTCAGGAGTGCGTGCTCATGCGGAACGCCAGGAACTTCAACGACGACGTTCACGACCATAGTGATGAGTTAGGTAAAAACATTCAGAATGAGTACACCTTTTTATTTCACTACTTAGATATGTACATGATCTTCCATCCATACTTATTTAAAGTTCTGACGGCAACATTGAACAAAACGCAGAATACTGCAATAGCGTATTTGTGTATAGCTCCAAATGCACTAGTCACAAAAACGTTCCACGTAGCTCAGGAAATACACTAATTATATAATGAAGAATTCTAGTACATTATGCAAATTTTGATTTGATATTCTAGGACACAGAAACACAAGTATGTTATTTGGTGCAGTCAGAGTAAAATGCCCCGCACAAGCTTCCACCCCGGTTTCCGACCCAAACTGGTAGCTTGTAGGATTCGAACTTGCATACATTCTGTCGTGAGTCACGGACACAAACCTCTGGGTCATCTCCGATTCAGTACGCAAACATTTTCAAACAACCTACCGTCAGTATATTGGCTCTAGATTCCTAAATAATATGCAGTGTATTTTACAAATATTCATAGTCGCTTCACAATCATTGAAAGAAAGGAACATGTTCTTTCCCCTCCGATGGCGTTTAAAAAGCTTTCGGTTTGCATGGAATGAACAGATTTACTAAATCAAACAATGTAACAGTTATTCTTAAATGAACCTTACAACAGGCAATTTCGAGTTAGAATTCTGACAGGTGGAATACAAGGATGATTAAAAGTCCAGACACCTGAAATTCATTCCTTACAGTGATGCAAGCTTCTGGCCATATTAAGGAAACCAAACATTATTAACACGTTATTAAAACCATTCACTTTTGTGTGGTCTGTCATTCCCTGGATATTTTGCTCAGACTTATCGTACAATATTGTCTTTCCTGGAGCTGTGAAAATAACCATGATTACTCCACTCCACACGACCACACACATCTACATACACAGTAATACCTCACAAGATTTAGAATTGCGTCCAATAAGGAGGCGACACTGATCATCACGAGTGTATCTCATTCCTGGCTCTATCTTCAAAAAAGCCATATATTCCTGCTCGTTGTAGAAACTACTCGGCACGGTCACGCATCTTCTGAAATGCGAATATATATTTAGCATAAATTATGTTATATGACAAGTGAGATCGTGTGCTGCCAGGAGCAGCACACATTCGACCATAATTTGCTAAAATGGCTCTAGAGTTACATTTGGACTTTGGCATAGATACATACACACATACATACATACATACATTCATCCATCCATCCACACACATACACACGTACGTACGTACATACATACATACATACACACACACACACACATATATATATATATATATATATATATATATATATATATATATATATATATATATATATATATATATACATGACTGAGCATATTGTGCTATGCGAAATTGCGAAATAATGTAATTACAATAAACAGTACTGCAACGAGGACATGTTACAGTGATAATGAAGTGCATAATTCGTATATTCAAAATGGTCTATAATTAAATCAGCTTAATATTACAGGCACACGTTCACAATATATATATATATATATATATATATATATATATATATATATATATATATATATATATATATATATATAAACGTGACTCATCTCTCTTCAGTGGCATATCGGCAGCATACTCCAAAGGTAAAGCCTTAACCAAGACGACGGTGAAGTTTCATTTGGTCTAATACCAGGATATACATTTTGATATAAGTGTGTTTCCCAATGTTTAAGAGGTAATGATGGCTCGCAGACCAACAGCTTCCAGTGCTTCCCCAGGGCCGACATATCCAGGGTCGTCCAAGAAAATGGGATATAAAATCTTCGCTTTGTAGTCTCTTAACATTATTTCGCAATGAACTGAGTTGAAAGCTGAATTTGGGCAAAGGGTACGATAAACACTGTCAATTTGTAAATAGCTGAGCAAAGCTGCAGATCAAACTCATTTGCAACTGTTGATGACTCAAGTAGTGTGACTTATGTCCAAGAATTAGTGAGGGGATGATTTAGTGGTAAATTCAATTTCATTATTTTAAGTTACCACTCACAAGGAATCACAATTTTACTAAATAGTGGACACATGCCAACATGCGCAATAAGCCAACGATAAGTAATATTTGTCCAATGCGAAATCTAAACTTCGAATGGAGCAACTTTCCCGTGGAAGAAATGGAGGTAGGGCTGCTTTTTTGGTTACACTACCGTCCACCAAACAAAATATTATTCATAACGACCGAGATCAGAGATGTTTATCGTACATGATAGTGATAGGTAAAACTGATGTCAGTACATCAACATGGAAATAGTTATGCATTAGCTATATATAATTTGTCTAAGAATGGACACAACGAATAAGCCAATTGTTACCACAATCGTCAGCAATCGACTTCAGTCATATCGGACCAATGTTACAGTTGTACTGGACAATGGAGATTAATACATATAAGAAATGTACTGTTGAAAGATTGCTTGGGCTATTTTGGCTATTTCAGCAGACTGCGAATGCCTACATCTTTTGAACTGACACAGTTTACAAAATCTATCTTCCTCACATCCCAGTACGGAATGCAATCAATAGGTGGCACTCTGGCTTTTTCCCATCGGCATCACTACGACGACAGCATGAAATCTGTATGGATCGCTAAGCACATACAGTATCGCACAGTCCCATAAACTGGGCTGCACGTGCTTATAGATGGAATAGCAGTGCATTGAGCAGGTGGTTGTAAATATTCAAATTAAAAAAAAAGCTTGGTCGTTTGAAGAAATTCAGGGAATATCAGGAAGATGCACAGCGTAGTACAGAGAAGGTAATCAAGTATATTGCGGGTTTGAGAAAAATTTCATGAAACAAGATCTTATCCATTTAAAGCTGGAGTATATCTCGCTATATATCCATCTTCACTTTTCCAAAATATCATTCAAAGGCGAGACAAACATAATGAACTATATTGAAACGAATTAGACCATTTACCTCTAAATTTCGATGCATTATTTTCTAACAGAGCATATCGACAACTTAAGTCATCAAAAACAGAAAATATATTTGGATCCACCGCTACCAAACAGTGTCCAAAACCTCTAAAACGTTTAGGAAGAAGTAAACGAGCTATTATAAAGATTGAAGTTAAGGTGCAAAAACGTCAATTTGAAACAGAGAGCAATCGTTTGTAACGAAATAAAATATTGCTGGAGTATATCCTTCGAGGGATAGTTTATGAAAACTATCGGAGGAACAGGAACAATAAAATAGGAAGAGGACTCAAATTAAGTACTGACACTTCGACAGGGATAGGACGAAATGGTAAGACCCATGCTCAGAGAAAGTAGTGAGAATATCCACAATTAAATTAGCAACACCGATCTTCGCCGAGGAGATACAAAAAATGATATCAATTTGGCTAATTCTCTAAGTTATTGTACATCATGCCTGTGTTCAATTATTTTATCGGCTGAAGGAAAAACTAGGAAGTCATTCAATGGTAGAGTACATTAAAGATCACATTAAATATGATAAGAAAGCTATACCGGAGGCAACGCATAACTATATGCACAAACGTAAGCAGAATGAACTTAAAAATGTGGCTTTTAGAGTTAGGAATAAATGCATAAATGAACAACGAAAGAAAACCTCGACTTCGGATGAAAGAACATTGTATCTCAAGAGTAACGTTGGAGAGAACATTAAGGTTTGAGCGAATATGATTGATTATTTATACATACAAAATTATATGTATCTACTTTGCACAGTTTCGAATTTCATATCTTAATGTATCAATTGCTTTATTTATTGTTAATATCTTGCAATAAACTAAGTTAAATTGTTTACAAACATTATTGAGCTTATTTCATATTTAGTACTCATTTTATCTTACCTGTCTAGACAACTCTTTCTGAACCGTTCATAAGTGTCAAAAATTTTCGTAAATTATCTAATTTCTTTCTTTAAGACATAGCTTCAGCTTTTCATATTCTCCGAAACGGCTAGAAGAACACTCTGCTTACATTATCCAAAACGATGACAGCGTACTTAAGGGCCGCTGAGCACTTTCAAGATGTGAATGGTCAGTTATTTTGTTTTTAATACTTTATTACAGGGAAGCAATTGAAATATTTCCAATACTTCGTATAGATAAGTTCAAACTACAAATATTATATTCTTTTAAAAAGAAGTGTTGGATGTATGTATTTGAAATACCAACACTAGTTAGTAAAACTTAATGTAAAATATTGGAAGATGTTATCTAGAGCAAATAAGTTAAAGACGAAAGAAGAGTTACCAAATATTTATGCAATTTGGAAAATAAAAATCGTACACATAAAACTGCCATAAGATGAGACATTTACAAAATGATAAATTTCAAAAATGAATTGTTATTTTAGCAATGATGTTGAAGGACATTTACAAATATATTAATATAAGGTTATTGTAAATGAGCAAGATTCAGATACTGTCAAGGGCAAAATTTACAAAGAAATGTATATTTTTAATTTACTAACGTACCTCATATTTCATAGTGCTAGTTGATATGGCTAACATAAATTGTGAAAACAAATCTAAAAGTATAACTCGTTAATTATACCATTGTTTGAAAACGGCGTGGAAATAATTGTAGTTGAGATCAATGTGACAATATTCCAGATTCTTCATCTGTTTTCTTAGTTTATTAAAGCGTCAAAAGGTAAGTTATATTCGATTAGTTTGTACTGTGTATTGGTATAGATGCATTAAAATAAAATTGTGCTCAAATGCTATTTTAAAAGCGTATTGAAAATAATACAAACAACCACGTTTGTGTGATATAGGAAACTTACCTGAGTATTGAGTCTTATCAGTTTTTGACCTACATTGAAAGAGATTTTAACGAATGTCATGCATTCACGTTTTGCATCTGTTTTCTGACAAAAGTGAAAAATAGTTGAAATTCATTTTGTGGCAGGTGTATTTTCATCATAAAACTAATACACGAGAAATATGTCATATAGGCCGCGAAAGATTTCTTATTGACGAATCCTACTCTAATGAAACCAAGCAATTAAATTGTTTCATTCAACAGTGTTACATGGAACTTAACTAATTTATAAAATACAGAAAGTTTTACGACTTGTCAGGCTATTATTCCGCACATGTCAACTACACTGTGTTAAGCAAATTTGCTAGTGTAAAACGTGGTAATACAATGATTCAATGGGTTAGATTTCATAAAGTGAGTACGTAAAATATATTCCTCCTGAACAGCTACTGGTCAGGTCAGATACCCATACTTGAGGAAGCCTGTAACGGAAGCAGTTTTATTATGTTAGGTGCCCCATATACTGTGTAAATACTTTTTCTTTAATGTATCCTTGAACGCTTTCACAGAACAGTCAGAGAAACGCCATGTGTTTCTGGAAGATCTAATTATGCTCATGTCAACCAGCTCGTCACTCATAATAAAATAATCTTTAGCCGGACAAGCTTGAGAACGACCCTCGCCGTCATGATCAGCACCAAGACTGGAAAGAAGAAGTAGGAAAACACATGACTGTAAATCAGATAAGGAACAACACACATATTGTTAGATAGATAATTACGAATCTAAGTCTTAAAATCGTTTATTACGCTAAATTACAAAGTGAGCAATTCAAGAGCAATTCTCGGTGTTATGAATTGAATTTCAAAACATGCCTGATACCATACGTCTTATTATATTCATTTGGAGTTTATTCCCAACATTATCAACGTGCTAATGTATCCATAGTATTGGAAGTCTTGATAAACACTAGTCTTTACGTACCATAGTGATAACAATTCAAAATGTCTTTAAATGAATTAACCATCATCCACATGCGGTGTTGTAGATCAAAAAGCCAATGCATACTTTGGAATAACAAATTATTAAATTATTTTTTAAAAATAAAATATTGCTTTAAATACACACACACACACACACACACACACACACACACACATATATATATATATATATATATATATATATATATATATATATATATATATACCAAATTTTTCTCGTATATTCAGAAATGGATATATGAAACAAGAATGAATAACTCTTTGACTCGACTCCTTTATATATTACCAAATGTAATACCTCTTTCGCCTTACTAGGTAATACATTTTCCGAACAGCTAATCAAAGGGTTTACAGGCTTAAGTTTCTGACAAAGCTATTGATCCGCCAGTATATAAATGTTAGTACCATCGATCGTGTGTTCCAATTATATGTAGGGGCTTTGTCTGCGCAAACTTAATTTGAGACGTTTCTGGTTTAAATTATAAGTTATATATGTTTGAAATTCGTGATACGTTAGTATTTGTCTATCAGCTTAATACTTGTCAATCAGCTCTGAATAACATTGCAAAGACAGTGCATGGATCTCAGATATTTAACATTTTACTTCCATCCTTAGAATTGATACGACAGTGATTGTATCAAAATAAGACATAATTGATAAGACGGTGATTGTATCAAACTAAGACATAATTGATATGACGGTGATTGTATCAAAATCAGACATAATTAATAAGACAGTGTTTGTATCAAAATAACGACGGAAGAATTGAGCAGGTGATCGTCCCAAACTGGAAAAGACAGTTTCAAAAGATAACTTTATCAATTTTGCATTTTTCTAATATAACCTATAGGAAACTTTTGGGATGATAGATCGAACTGGTGTCATTTCTTTAGAACACAGTCAAACATAAGAAAACCTACTGCATATGGACTAGCTTATATTCGTTGTTTCTCGTGTGAAAATCAGTTAACCAATAAAGGGCGCCATCATTACAAGCCAGTTGAACATAAAATCAGTAGACAAAACGGTCGCCAGCTGAATGACTTACTTGTGCCCAAGTTCATGTGCTGCTATAAATATCGTCCAAAAAAGACCACGTGCCTCAACAATCGCCATTCTGTCACCGATATCACATACTCCGCTAGTATAGGTAAAACCTGAATTAAAGGACAGAGTCTAAGACATCTTAATCAAATTCAATCAGGATAGTGTTCACGATTACGCACACACCTTATATACATACATACATACATACATACATACATACATACATACATACATGCATGCATGCATACCACTATCCTGTGTTGCCATTGACGAAGACTGCGCTAGTAGCCTTGTGATACTGATTTATGTTTATAATAATAATAATAATAATAATGATAATAATGTAGACTCTACACACTCCAAGCGCTTTGCAATATATATAACAGAAAAGAACACACAACGACAATATTACAACACAAGCAACATGAAGCAACATAATGAAACAAACACCATTCTGACCATAATTAAAAGATGAACTATTATTAAGTCTTTAAGTATATATTTTTAATCTAAAACGTTTTCTTTGCGTGGTGATCAGGATGGCTCCAGTTTTATCTCCGTTTATCAACAGCTTGCCACTTCTAATCCACGACTTCACGTCAGATGAGCACCTCTCAATGCATTATATGAACTTCAGCCTCAACATCAACTGACAGCTACATTTATATATCTGAATTTAATCTGTGTACTGTTGGGGAGACGCTGGGTTTAAAGCAATACTAACTGAATGTATAGAATGAATACAACTGGTTCTAGAATAGTCGTGCGGAACACAAAAGAATAACACAACTAGCTGGAATGTTTCGCATTACTGATATCGACAGGACCTCTGCCATGTCTTCGCTCACTTCAAGAAGGATTTTGACAGTGTAAGAATGCAACCGTGTTCATTGACTTACAAAAGTTGATATCCAATTACGTTTAGCAAATTAAAAACGTTGATTTAGATTTAGGTACAGCACGCAATCGTTCTTCCGTTATTATCATATTCCTATCTATGACCTCATTCATAATCACACGTTATATGTAGTTACTGCATATCACATGAGGTGATGGCATTCAATATAATCATATAATTATAATGCATATCACAAACCTGAAAAATAACCCCTATACGCAATTAAGCCGGTTTCATGACCATCCAGATATAGCGGGACAAAGCTAAGATAGGTCCGTATTTAGATGATTACATGTACTAATCACTCTAAAAATGATGCTTATTAAGTCTGTTTTTATGTCTGTAAGCAAGGTTTGACGGCGTAGTCTTACCAAAGGTCTCTGTTCAATCAAATCAACTGGCCATAAAAATGCACATGCTTTTGATAGATGTTAAGTATATATATAATAATAATGTCTCCTGTTAAACTTCAAAGTGAATATCCTGCAAAAGTAATGTATGTTTCTGAGTGAACATTTAGAGACATAAACACAAATGTCGAATAGTATATTTATGAAAAGACATTTCTCAGATAAGGAAAAGTGTAACTGTAAATGGTCATGTATTTCAAAATCATGTATCTACAACACGAAGTAATAATCTTCATACTTTATGAATGGTTTCTACAATATAAATTGGAGACAAGATTATAAGGTTGTCAGTTTGAATGAATGCTATGTCGAAAATTGTCATTTTATCTCCTGCTTGTGTTAGGCACCTTCGTAATCGTTTTGTTGTAGGACAAATGATTTTCTATCAGAGAGAGAGAGAGAGAGAGAGAGAGAGATATGTGGGTGGTACTTACCGGGAAATATATTATCAATGGAATGGCGATACATTTTGTACCTGAAAAATATTATACCTAACAGTGTTAGTGTTCCACACATAAACATAATGCTCTGACAATATTCTGAAATGGTTCGCTTTGTTTTTTATTTAAGATTCTTCTGAAAGAGAGTTATCGACGTTAGCGAATAATTCGAATAAATTAAATAATCACTGAACTGCAAATATAATCAGCTTCTAAGATACGACAAAACGGATAAATCCCTAGTATAATCAATGGAACGCACTAGCGTGTGAAATTTATGAATAAAAATAAACATCAAAATAGTATTGGTAAATAGTACTTCAACCTCAAGTAAGTTATACAAGATCTACTTTGCAGGTATACTGTTCCTTTTGAAAGTGGTGACACTTTGTAATGTACGTTTTTTCCGAAGACATTTACATGCTTTTTTAAATCAATGTCAAATGATTGCATACCCTTAGCGTCATCTCCATAAATATCTGGAAGAACCAAATGAAAATCATCAAAAGAACTACAGATTCAGAGACAAATGCTATTGTAATATTCAGTGAACTACGAATATTCTATAAACAATAAATCTTTACTGAGAACCAAAAAGCAACGTTGTGCTTGTTAGACTTTGATTCAGGTGCTGGAAACGCATTCGGAAGTTAGTATATCATATTCCGTTGTCATCATTGTATCCTCTATGTAAGAGGTAGGCACCTAGTAAACACGTACCTCGTAAAGAGAATTCCTGTGTCGAAGGTACGTACATTCTTTACGCCATCAGTTTTATCCCATGTTTTGGCGTCTTTAAGATATAGCACTGAGTCAATGTATTTTGTCCCAGTAACAACCTCCACCTTAGAAAGCTTGTGAGGAAAGGCGTTGAGCTTAAAATATCATAGAAAACAAAACAAAATTATCCAATAAATGAGGAAATAGATTTCGTGCATGCTCAGTAATGAACGAAAAATAAATCCGATGTAAAAATGACTCCTTCGACTAAGTTCGTATTTTAATGAGTACGAAGATAGCCATGCAGGTAAAGAAGACAAAACCTGTCTTATCTTCTAAGGACAATCTCACAATTACATTGGTAGCAGTATGTCATAGACCACCCTACAGGGACCACTTTGTGTATATCTACCTGTCTGACTGTATGTCTGTCTATATATATATATATATATATATATATATATATATATATATATATATATATATATATATACATCGTTTCGACACCGTGCGGGCCTTAACCGCTTAAAGACTAAGCAAAAAAGAAAGCTACGTACATTTCAACAAATAATGTATTTCTACAGAGCAAGACATAAGCAACTGAAAAGAAACTAAAAGTTTTGTCTCTTGAATACACTTTAATCATCCATTTTTATACCACGTTCAAAATTATAGAATATTCCAAATGAATTCCATCATTGCTTGTAATCTTCTAAAGCGCAAAATCACTATAGCGCATTATGATTTCGAATGAATTCACCACAAACTCAAAATGCTGACTAAGTTCAAAATATCAATTAACTCTTTGTATTTCAAACGAATAATATTTAACAATTTCTCTCGAATAATGTATGGCCACTAAGTAGTTTAAATTGGAAGGAATATTTTTTTTAATGTTATATATAACTCAAAGGCAGAAAATGATGACAATGACGTAGTTCAAATGTTGGCCTATAGAACTATCTGAAAAAAACTAGAACTTGAACGCAAACATCATCATGCAGACTATTCATAACTTGCATAGGCGACAATACTGTAAGCCTTCTAGACTCTACTCAGGACTAACATGCCAACATATTTTCATCATCTTGCAGTCAGATCTACAAACGAAACAAAATATTATCCACCTAAATTCTTGATCATAAGCTTAAACTACAACCTACGATAATGAATGAAAGAACGCACACACGCATATATATATATGGTGCTAAGAAGAACATTACCTTATGGGAATACGAGTGGAATCATTATAACATAACCTGTGATATCATTATGGAACAATCCTTATATGACTGAAAGAACACCGTTTTATACATGCTCAAAATATTACAATTAGGCAAATGTTTTTCAAAAACAAACATGAAAGGCTAAATATGATCTTTTTAGTTCGCTGCATACGCAATTGGAAAATAAACCAAAATGAAAGTTTTAACAATAATCAGCTAAATAGGACGCCATTTATATCTTGAGATGTTATTATGATAGTTAATGCTATCAAATATCTAAACTGTATAATGCTAATATATCCAATCTTTTTTAACGTATTGCACAAAACTTAGTTACTGTCTCCATATTGCTTTTGAATAGTTAAAAATAATTACTTTGCACTCGGCTAAAAACCCAAACACATGTATTTCGATTTTAGTCAATTAGACTCATCTTGAAATATATATGGCGAATAAAGACAAAGTTATTTTGTAAGATTTTGCCATCTGTTATTTGCAATCTAAACGTCAAAATCATGCAAATGTTCGTCGACGAGCTGCATACTATTCTCTTTACTAATTTGGAATTAATAAAAACCTAGGTTGGCATTATTTCAGAAATATGTATTGCACTACAATGTTTGCAGATATGTATGAATAAAAAGAGGTAATATTTTCTGCAACACGCTGACTGATTGCTGATATACAAATTAGGGCTTTACGGTCCACTGGCCTGCATATAATCATCAACTAGCCTTATTTTCACCGTCGCTTGAACTATTGCGTCCATTTTGATAGACGATTTACATCAAATCATGTGCCCTTAGATAATCAATCCATTCTGTCAGAAGCACAAAAGGACACGCAGCAATCCAATGTTTAAAAAAAATGTCTTACCTTAAAAGTAATAAAGTCTGTAAGGAGAACGTTGATAGATATACTAGTATCTTCTATTCCTTTGTAGAACAGGTTCACCTGCGTCAAAATGGATAAAAAGTCTTTAACTTTGTTTACAAAGTACGATATCAGGATGAAAATATGCAAAAGATAGCACTTGGTTAAATTCTTCTTAAAAAATGCAGAAGTATGACTTATATAAGTAAATACTTTTGGTGTCGACGAGAAGGTATTAGTATGTAAGAACCGAGGTCATTTATCTAAAAATGACAATATTAATACTAACAGAGTGTTAGTATATAGCGGTGGTTAATATGAATGGCTGTTGATCGTGTATAGTTGGTCCTATACAAACTAAATTTATATTTTATTTCCTAAATCATACAATTGGTTTTATTTATAGAGGAGACTCGTTCCAAGCGGAACATGTTTACACAAGGGTCTCCATGGCAAATCTACGTTGCAAGCACATAATATGAAAAAAGCAAATCTCCTACTCGCGACTATATTCAAGAAATTTAATCAAGCGCTATGCTCGCAAGCAACATTTACATGTTTAGACAATCAAAAACAGAACTTAATACATATTTCTGGGCCACACATCCTCCATCCCAAATCACCACTGTGTTTTTCAAATATGCAAACTACACATTAAAGTACTGTGTTCTTTGCTTAAGACTTCATTACATACCCCGTTCATAATGTGTGAGAAAGATTCTCGTATATTTTCCATCACTTGACGACGTTTTACTAAGGGATTCAAGATAGGTACCATCGATGAGTAGCTGCAAGTAATAATTACATGTATATTGTATCGGTCAACGCTAGAGTTTGTGCTTGTGTATGCGTTGCGTATGACAACACCAGTTGATGCAAGAGACTGTAATAAGGGATCTATTTTTCAGTAGTAAAATTTACTTCTTACTT
Organism: Sinohyriopsis cumingii; assembly: GCA_028554795.2. NCBI lineage: Eukaryota > Metazoa > Mollusca > Bivalvia > Unionida > Unionidae > Sinohyriopsis > Sinohyriopsis cumingii. The sequence goes on along the minus strand of CM068832.1, from coordinate 69,992,983 downwards.
AAAACTTGTTGGGATGATATCCATCTCCTCTACTCAATCCGGAGACATACATATTCATCATTATTGATATCTTCCAAGTTCATCGCGAATTCACACTTGATATTCGTCTATATTATTCAACATTATACGCACATATAAGTGAATATGCGAACATGGGCAAGCACGTAAAAAACTGGACTTGCAACAAATTTATGAGAGATAGCCAGACACGATTACTATGTCTTCCGTTTAGCTAATGACTGAATAAGCACTTCATCAATCTTTGTCTTGCATCTGAGGATAGGATAAATTGGTAATTAATACTAGCTGGCGTGGCTGTTTTAAAAACATAATTATAGGTAGGTATATTATTAGAAGTAGATGTACGTACGTATGTATATGTGTATATATATATATATATATATATATATATATATATATATATATATATATATATATATATATATATATACACAATCACACACACACACTGTCACACACACACTTATATATATATATATATATATATATATATATATATATATATATATATATATATATATATATATACATATATATATATATATATATATATATATATATATATATATGTGTGTGTGTGTGTGTGTGTGTGTGTGTGTGTGCTAGGAATTGTTATATATGTAAAATTGCGAGACTGGGATTTCTGTTTATTGGAACATACAGCCACATAGATTATTCTTTCTCAACCATTTGCTTTTCAATTAAAATTAAAATGACGCTGAATTAAAAGCAATTTTATAAAATACTGGATATATATCAAAGAAAGAACTTTTTACATGTGCATCCCTTAGAAAAGGAAAAAATGTAAAAAAAAAGAAATATAATTGTTGTATGTTTAAGAAATTGATATTTAGCATCTCAAAGCATGTGGTGTTACTAGGTAAATACCGTGCATTAATACGAATATGCTAATAAGGGCAACAAGGTGACATCTCGACCCTAAGTACACAAGTTCTACATATAAGAAAATATAAACATAAAAGCATATATTAATGTATTGTTAAGTTTAATCGATAGATTTCACATGAACATGCCAATATGTAATTAATATTCTTTATACGGTAATCTATCAAGTTTCATCAGATCTAGTTTGGAGAAATTTGTATGGTTGGCAATGATAAGATTCACTAAAATATTAGGGGTTTTTCTAAAAGAAGTGTTTAGTGTTTCTAAATCGTTACTGTCTTGGAAATGTGGGGTTTAACGCCATTTTTCAGCACTCGATAGGCTATACATGGCAGCCAGTATTAATGGTGGAGGAAGAAACCGGAAAATCCATAGAAGGAACCACCAACCCTCGAGAAGCTACCGGCAAGCTTTCTCACATACCCACATTGGCCGAATCTAAGTCTCGAACCCACGCAGACAGAGGTGCGATGGCAGTGATTCGTAACGGAGAGCGCTTTAGACCACTCGGCCACTCGGGGCCCCTTAATTGACATATGCTTATGGAATAGCATGCAAACTGATAAATGGACCATTTGGATTTGTAAGTTCAGGAGTGTTCATTTGCATTATTACGGTATATTTGATTCAACTTAGGCTGAAGAGACAATAATGTTTGAAGAAACCCGTCTTACATAACACATTTCTGGTAAGTGTTGTCTTTTCGGTAGTTGTTGAGAGACTTTGGACGTTTGCAACCAGTGATATGCATAAAATGTGCACCCAGAATAGTGTTTTCCGTTTAAGTTCGTTTAGTTTATATGTAGCTCATTACATTGTCCGTTCCGCGTCATTACACTTACCCAAAATACTTAATTTCTTTCTCATGAAATGTTTTAAACGAATTAGGTAATGATGATGAACTTTCGATGTTTTGAGTTGCAGATATGATAAAATCCAATATGACTATGCTTTGATGAACGAACTTTAGTTTCTTTTTAAATAGCTACTCTTCTTGTTTGTGTGTTTGCTTGTCTCTCTCAAAATAGTTTGTATAGCTTGTTATCAAAGGTGATGAGTCCTCGTGTTGCTTTATGTGTATATTTCTATTTATCTATCTATCTATCAATCTATCTATATATTTATATATCTATCTGTGTGTGTGTGTGTGTGTGTGTGTGTGTGCTTGATGTTATAAAAACTAAGTCAGGCACGGCAGAATGAAAAATTGGTTTCATCTCTTTTAAAAATAGTGACACGAGCGAGGACACCACTAATGAGACTATCATAATGAGGCGACGAAACTGAGATAGGAAAAGTAAGGCTTGCAAAATATGTATATTTCTTTGCTGCATGGGTGCGAAATAAACGGCTAGATGACAGAGTATATTTTAATCCAAAGAGATTACTCACAAGTCCCATAATCCTGAATCTATCAGTACGGCAACATTGACATAGTATTCCTTCTTGTTTTGCCTGGGAGATTTATCTGTGGATGCAGTTTGTAAAAGTAAAGAATGATCATGATATTTAGTAACAGCCTCTTTCAAGAAACATAATTCTGAAATCGTTTTGTTTGTTTTTGTGTAAATGCGTTTAAATCTACTTCCATGACTGATGGTATATTCCTCATTACCAGTATATATTCTCAAAAGACATGTGATACTACAGTATAGTAAATTTAGACAATGTGTTACAATTCGGTTTCTTATTGTCATCCTGAGTTATTCAACCATTTCTTTGCGACTTTTACCTAACAATTGTATTATTATTGTTATTATCGCACTGGCTTGTTTGTTTATTTTACTATTTTCTCACCTGTTCCTGTTTTATTATGTGCAGCTGCTGTATACGGGATAGATAACGTAGCGTCCAAGGCAGGGATATGATTTTGTGAGTGTTGTCCTTCAAAACGTCGTAGAAGAGCTCTAAGATCGTTTTTCATCCTTTTCATCATCACAGCATCTGTGGAATATATATTTTTTGGCTAGCTACACGATCGTGAGGTAAAGAAAACTTTATTTTCCTGCAATTTGTCACTTTAATCGACCTTCAAATAAAATCGAAATCGATTAAAAGAGGTTCAAACTAAAAGTCCCACGATAGAGAAAAGTGGTTTATTATATTTATTAATAGTGTTTGAATGTTCCTGAGAGAATTTAAAGCCATTAGCAAATATGAAAAAAGACATGCAAGGATATTCGATACAAGTTACTTAATTGACACAATAACAGATAAAAGAACCCGCCAGACAGGGAGTGTTTGTATATGTGTGTGTGTGTGTGTGTATGTGTGTATGTGTTAGTTTGTGTAAATATACAAGGAATGCATCTGCAAATTTTGTGCGCACAATATAATCAATATATTTCTAACCTTTCATTTCGGCTAAAATGTCTCTTTGGATAATTGACTGGTCCTTTAGAACATATAGTTTCCCAAGATGACGCGGCACTTGCAACATGTTTCTTGATCTAACATCATTTTCCGCAGGTCGAAGATCGAACATACTGTCTCCTATTCGTATGTTTCCATTCTAGAATGGATATATATATATATATATATATATATATATATATATATATATATATATATATATATATATATATATATATATATATATGTGTGTGTGTGTGTGTGTGTGTGATGTGTATGGATGTATGCATGTATGTATGTAGGTAGGCAGGTAGGTAGGTAGGTATGTATGTGTGTATGTATGTATGGACGTATGTACGTACGCATGCACGCACACACGTACGTACGTACGTGTATGTATGTATGTATGCATGTATGTATGTATGTATGTATGCATCCACTGTCCATCTAGCATATTGGTTTGTGCGATGGTTGAAGTCTCCATAGGTGCATCGCTACCAAAATTCATTGCGCTCTATGATTACTTAAGATGCTTTATCAAACATGAATAACACTAGTTAATTTTAGCAGTCTTCAGTTTTAGTCAGGAACTCTGTATGCATTTCGTGTTGATAGTGTCAAAGTGTCTTTGAAATTGCAAACATTTTCGGTGATTTCACGAAATGAAAAAGAACATACTACAGACATGCTGTGTCTTGTGTTTGAGTGCATCAAGTAGCGTGCTGTTCGCATGTCGTCAATATGTTATGCAATGAATTTGAGCATCTAACCTTACAAATGGGAACTGTAGTAGCTATATTGGTAAAGTAGTGGACAGGTAATCCATGAGTTGTGTGTTCAATACCAGCCCAGACATCGGGATCGAACTGACTCAGTGTAACTTTGGGAAAGGCACTTAGCATTAAATTAATTCGCTTAATGTCATTCACGGTGTTATACATTTTTTAAAATAATAATTACTTTCTAGTATCTTCACATGATCCCCTCCAATCCTTAGACAAATATATGCAACTAAGCTTAGCTCTATTTTCCCGTTAAGATCTTAGCTTCCACCGCCGCCACTACTTTAGTTATTAAAATATGTCGACCAATAGCGTACCCGTTATTTGCAATAACAATAATGGAACTGAACTACTATTTGGCTATTTTATCGATGTTAGGAAACCCAGCATCACAAAACAGCTCTAGATATCGACAGAGGAACATCAATTATCCACTATTAACATTGTTTTATGGAAACATTGAATTTTCGCCAACCAGACAGTGATCATATCGAGGCTCTAGCTTCGGGTTTTAATACGGAACCAATGTTTATATGAATATCAATCGATATACTGCAGTTTGCTTACTTACGGTATCATACTGAAGAACATGCAAAACACATGTCCCGAAGTTAAAAGACGTAATAAGGAACTGAATCAAAATTAGGTCATTTGCATGAAGTCTATCTGAATACTAGCCCATAGTCTAGATCATAATGCTAAGTTTCCTCTCAATACAAGGTTAGTTCGCATCTAGGCTTAATTAGAAATCCTACAACATGTAAGGCATTCAAAATAGCGATAATATTCTACCATTTTCTGTGTCAGATTAATTTCAAAGGAACAGCTTATTGCGGCTTAGATGAAATCGTCTATAGTGACGAATGCAAATTTTATTTTGTCTAGTTCAACGTTAGTCCCGGAAGTCACATATACTGAATGTTTCAACGACATATATCATTATGTTTCATTAGGATAAGTATGATCAATAATAAGTCAATATAATAATAATTAATGGCTATTTATTATATATGAGAACTATTTAACAATAAGAGGACTTCACAACGAAATAAATTAACCGCGTCCTGTTGAATTTACTTCTGCACACTGTGACATCAATAACTCGCAAACTTGGGGTGTTGTACTGCATTGCAAATATTTAAGCCAGTCAGAAAACTTTAGTTGGTGGTCCAATAACGAATGATTTTTAAATATGTTACTTTTATATATGAACAGCAACTTTCAGATTGATTCCCAGATTTACGAAACTATGGGTTTCAAAGCGAGATCAAATCCTTTCTTAACAAAGTGACACAACATGGACGCGTTTGATATTTGGATAAAGATCCATTATCTGTCTTGGTTGACATACAAAATGAATAGTTTTATGCGAAACAAATATGAGCAGAGATTTGGCATCAACAAAACAGTCTTAGCTTTCTTAGCTGATTAAGAGCAGATTAGGATCAGAAAAAAATCTAGTCTGGCTTTGTTTTCGTCAATCCGTAATCTTAGATACTTTTCGTCACTTTGCTGGCATTTTCTCCTTCCAAAACATATATGATCATACATACTGTTTCCTGATATCAATTTTCTTCTTGTATTTGTTTCGCAGAGATGGTGATTAATCCAGTTATTTCTTGATTGATAAACAACTCCCGCAATTTAAACAACTGACAACAACACAGAGTGATACAAAATGGTCACTGTCCTTACTGAATCCTGACATCCACATTGTGTGTGAAACATTGTGTGCGCTTATACGTATCTAAAAGACATTCAAACTCCAGTTATTAGAGCAAATACAACAATGCAGAAATTGACAAATGAAACTCTCAGTACATTTAAATATATCAATCAATACACCTACGATGATTCTGTCACAATGTTTATTTGCCCGCTTGACACATCTGACCGTCAGGAATGCCAATTTCTCCTCGTCCTGGTAATACGCCACATCCTGTTAAAACATATAAGCAAATTTATACTTGAAGGTATTAAAACAGGTAAGTATTATTTAAAATAATAATAATAATAATGACTTTGTGTAGCGCCTAATGTTCAGAAGCTCTAAGCGCTTTACAACATTACACAACACCTATAAGATAAAAAAACATATAACAATATTATTACAAAAACAAACACCATGAAATTAGAAAAACATTAAAAAAAATTAAAAAAACATGCTGAGAATATTTCAGGTAGGAAATATTATTAGGTCTTTAAGTTTATTCATGCAGTCGAAATAAGTGAGATTTGAGAGCCCTCTTGAATGTGATCTCTGTGTGTTTGTGTCTAAGTTCAGTGGGCAATTCATTCCACGTTACTTTGCCTTGGTATGCAAAAAGAACGCTGTCCATATTACTTTGTTTTCATAGTTGGAATAATGAGTATACGATTGTCAGAAGAGGAGCGTAAGTATCTTGCTAGTGTGTACATATGGGTGAGGTCGAATATGTATGTTGGACTAGAGTCCGACAGTGAAACGTAGCACAGAGAACAAATTTTTTGTTTGATTCTGGATCGAATGGATAGCCAGTGTATGGTACAGAGCAGCTGGGAGGTGTGCTCTGATCGTGGTACTCCAAGTGTGATTCGAGCAGCTGTGTTTTGAACTTTTTGAAGTTTCTGGAGTACATATTGAGATGAACCAGACAGAATTGAGTTACAATAGTTCAGTCTTGAAATTACTAATGAACACACAAGTGTTTAGCGGCGTCAACTGAAAGATATTTGCGAATTGAGTTGATGCGTCTCAGCTCAAGATATGCAGCCTTGGATATGATCATGACATGTTGGTGCAATGTGAGACTACCGTCCAGAGTAACACCTAGGTTTCGTACTGATTGTGCATAAGTTTCAGTACATACCTAAATATATAAACATTTACTTTGAACGACGTTTACTACTTATGCAGTGGTCTGCTTTGGTAAAATTCTACGTAAAAAATTGGACGGTAAAAGTAAATCTGGACGAATGTATATGTGGAAGATAATTTGGTTAGTTGCTGGGTATGTAACACAATTGGAAACAAACATGATTTGATCAAAAGACGCTGTTTTTGTAGTATGACGTTTGTTAAGGGTTCAGATAAAAGTATATGCATTAATAAAATAAATTAGGGTCTAACAACGGTCGGCTACAGAAGACGTATATTAAGCGCCATCTAACTTATACTAGCGTTGATGGCAAGAACTGATGATATTCATGTGAGAACAGCCAATGTTGTCAAAATCAACTTGTCAAGAACATAAGAAAATAAAATCAAAACCTATTTAGCTTATGATAGCTACCTAATTTTTAACTATCTAAATTGTCCCTGTCCCAATGAAACAAATAAAAATAAAATGAATAACTCAATCAAGTAAGTATCATGTTACTTGCCAATATTCATTATGAATAGCTTCCGTAATGTGGAAATTTGCTGGAAGCAAAATATCGAATTGATAACGGAAAATAGCAAGCCAGCAGAATATTGGATGTTGCATACTTTGTAAATGGGCAACCCACATGTTTTGGCATGAAATATATTTGTCTATCTTTGGTTGCCTAACATTTAAATGGAAACTCTACTGTAAAATGTGTATGTTTGTACCTGATGGCATGTTTTGCATTTCTTGTTTCCATATGATTATATTTCTTCAAGGTATTCTTTGATTTGAGAGTGGTATTGACTTTGACGTAAATAACAAGTATCTTAGTATTTAGGTCATGTCAGTTTTTCTTCTGGCTTGTAAGAAATGATCATTATAATTGGTGGACACAGATAAGTGCACAACCAAATCTTAAAATTTATTCGAGCTATATATTAGCTGTGAAAAGTGGGGATAAAAAATATTTGTTATGTATAAGTTGGTACGAACCTACGGTCGTAAGCTAAGTAATAGCTAATGCTCAATTCTAAACCACTCTAACCTGTCAACACGGTATTGTATTAACCAGACAAAGAAAACAATGGCCAGCAGACTTTCCTACGGATAAACCCATGACCTAATATCAAATAAAACAATTTCGTCAGAAACATTTGTTTATACTTTCCAAGTTCAACAGGCCCTAGTTGGAATGTTTACTTAAACAAATGACCTTATTGCAAAGTACAAACATACAATACTGAACACAATCAGCTATTTATTTACTAATTAACCTAATCATATATTGCCATGTAAATTAACAAACGTAATATAGATATAAGAAAGGTAACATGAAATTATTAGTAGGTATTGATAGACCAAAAGTGAGGACTAAGGTAGTTTTGTTAAAACAAAGAAGCACACGATAACACATATGTCCTGATTTCAAGTATAAACCAAAGATAGCATGCATTGTTTCATTATGGAAAAAGACCCAAACAGCAGAACAAGTTGGCTTAAAAATGAATATGCCTAGGTCAAAAGCATCAACAGAGGACAGCATGTATTTCGTAACACGTTCAGGGTTTATACATGTTGTTTCAAAGATACGGGTGTTATTAACAATATGCAATATATTACTCAGAATAGCTAACTTCAAGTTGTGTAAAAGATAGTTTGCTTTGGTTTGGACTTGAAAACGACTTGTAAACCATACCTTAATAGTGTTTACAGAGAGATACTGGAATATCACTCAGTGTGACAAAAACGTTGAATGAAGAAGGAATGCAGTGTGTCGATAATGTGATTAAATGTACATCTTTGGATTGAGCTAAATTTGCATAACAAGATTAATATTTGCTAGCCATTGCAATATTATAGTCTTCAGTGAGTCAGCGAAAAGAAATATACGATTCCAAAGTCAAAATAAACAGAATATGGAAGCAAATACGATGAAAAGTTTATTTTAGGCAGCGACGTTTTTATCAAGCTTTATACATTCTTTGAACGGATTTCGTGATGGAAACGTGCCGGAAATTATTTCAAGACGAAATCCCTGCAAAGTTGAAGCCAAACGGCATGCACAGATTTAACTCAATTGCTGAGAAACGTTAAACAGTGAAACACGAAAACAAGTTATCCTGAATTGAAAGACACAATTTCCTTTCGAAATTAGCTCGGAAAGACAATTTGAAAGTTCACTAACTCTGGTCACCAGCAAACACCTAAAGTGGTCTCCATTTTTATCGTGATTAGCCCGTTGCGTACAAGGAAACAAATTCAAACATGTGTGGCTTCCGCTTCGCTAATATTTCTCTGAAACTAACAGGATATCTCATGATCCTATAAGAAAATGAGATTTTCCGTAGGTACTCTCTGTCCAAGCCTAGTAACCTTATTCTGCCTTACGTACGTCATTTACAATATAACTCGATGGAAGTGATGAAGTGGTTGGGTGAGACTTCATTCAAAAAGATAAAAATAGTGTGGATGATATGATGTGCTATTTATGTCTAAGACAAGTAAACAAAACCAGATAAAATATTACACAGTCGAGAAGAGATGCTTTTATATATGATACTGACTTTGTAGAATATTACATATCCTTCTCTGATTATTTGTCGGTGACCACAACTACATTACATTGTTTAACATTGTTTATTGTGCGAGGACCATTAAAAGAGAAGAAAAAGAAACTTTTTTGCAATGAAGAGTTATATTGACAACTAAATCAGCTTTCGTATTATGATTTACTGACATACCTCGTAAAAGTCTATGTTTACAATATTTATATATGTGTTAAAAATTTTAATCTAAAATAAGTCTTTAATTCCATCTCAATGGAATATTTCGTGTCTCTATATATTAACAACGCATTAATCGAGTATGATACAATTGCCAACGTGTCTGCTTTTATATTCCTAAATTTCTGTGTGATGTTTAAAACAAATCAACCCCATATTCCTTTCTATAAAATATGTTTGTGCATTTTCAGCTATATCAAATTCGTTTTAAAATTTGCTTACGTATCAATTTTATGGAAACACTTCTAAGCCTCGGTTCAAAACAAAAGTAGACATTTTGAAACAAAAGTAGACATTTTCATAAAACGGGCGCTATAACCAAATGCGCATACTCCATATTTATTACAATATCTTCATTTTACTGTTTAAGTTTCTGATTTCCTTTAAGTTTTAAACCATTTTAATGTTTAAAGTTTTGTCTTTGCGTTACCTTCAAATGTTAATATTTATTTTAAACAGTTAATTATTTTATATTTTAACCTTTACAATTTAATTAGCTCCTTAATCTCTCTTAATCTTTTCCAAAATGCCCACCTCATTCTTTATTGCTTGCATGACTATTGCTATGATTCCCTCTTGGTTTATGATATTGCTTACACGACACTGTGTTAATTTAAAATGTTATGAACATTCAGGAGGGTCTTTTTTTTTACATAGAAATGTGTATTTATGACTACTGGTGCGATTAATTGTATTTATTGATTTAGGATGTTAGCGACTGGTACAAGCAAAGACGTTTCTGTAATAGGTTGACATATTACCGTCTTTTCCAAATTTCGAGATTTCACCAGAGCCGATTGACCGTTTCTCAATTTTCGAGCAAAGTAGAAGTCAGCATTTGGATTAATGTCGTAGTTTCTCCTCAAATCTAAGGTAAGATTTTCTGAACCGCGCATGAGATGAAATGCCAACTTATTAGGGAGGTCAGTCTCACTGAGTGTACGTTTCTCTCTCTGGGATGTTGTAGTTACATCCTTAAGCCAAACAATTTCCAATGTTGTGGTTGCTGCTAAAACGGAGATAAAAATATTTTAGAAACACTTTCATGGAATAAATGCAAGTTTATTCTTACATAGTTTTAAGAAACTAAAGAAAGAAGCTATACAAAATTGCACTATTTCCGCTTAAAAGAAAATAGATTATAACGAGCGCTTTCTTGAAAAGCTATGGTCCTTATTAAATCAAAGACGCGTTAAACGTTGACTGATACAGCTATGTACAGCTAATAACCCAATAACATACATACACACATACATACACATGCCTCCTTGTTGTGGCCTGAGAAGTGATATCGCTATTGTGGTAATATAGATCTTTACACATTTATAGAGCGTGAAATAATAATAATATCAACCATATGACTGACGCATGGAAACAGACACAAATGCATAAGGCAAATACAAGTACTGTCTCTAGCAAGAAAGAGGAATAAAATTATATTAAACGCAATGATGAGATTAAGAAGATCCAGGTTGGCAATATTTCTTATTTTCAATAGAGATGAATCACGTATGTTGCCTGTCGGTCTTCATTCATAATATCACAGCAAAATCCAAGTAGACATGAATTAATCCAACCAGAACATTGGTACAGATTTAAAGGTCACAATGTCCTAGTTTGTGATTGACTAGAACTGCTGCTATGGACTTTGTACTGAACAATATTTCAACATAACGGAGAATAATTAAATAAAACCCACTGATTTAGATTGTGGCTATTGCTTGTTCATTTAATATTCTGGTGAAGTTATGTACGGACTCTTCGACTCTTAGTATTATTCTATCCGTGGAAGACTTAGAAATGGGATTGAATTTTGTACTTTGTATCGTTTGTTTGAACTACAGAGTTGTAACACATTTCCAAAGACACATGGACGTAAACGCAGAACGGAATTATCGCCCACTATCATTTACTAAAAGACATTTGCATCTGACAGCTAAACGGACACAGAATTTTTAACTTTATTGGTTTTACTGTAAATTTACGTCAAACACATTTGCATTAACAACATAGTGATTCCTTTGTGACGTTGATATATAAGGACATCACAGTTTTATTCGGAGTTACTTTTGTAACGCATTTGGATTCCTTTCCTCTATTAGAATTGATATACATGTTAGGATTTTTTAGGAATTCTTTAACCACTATATACTGATTTCTAATTCATTATCTTTCTATTTCAGGACACAAATTATATTTTCAGGTATAACACTTTTTATTTTCTCGCTCTTCGCTGGTATGTAGTTGAAGCTCCTGAATGATAACATAATATTTATGTCGATAAAGAAATTATCCTTGCCACTTCCGTATGTCGCAAAATGCACGTTGACAAAATGTCACATTAGTACCACACGAACATACGTTTCAATAGAAAGGTTTCTCATACATTACGACTTGCAAAATAAAAGTTAAATTTTGCTGAACGTTTAAATTGCAAGTCTGGCGATTCTGGATTTTGGCAAAACTCTCAGGTGTAAATATTTATAATTTACCAGCAAGGTAATGATTCTAGATTTTATGCGTCCACTACGGGTAATTTGTTTTATATGCCGCGTATCAATGCAAAAACATGTGTGGTTATGCTACTTTTTCTATTTCCCTTATATCATTAACTAAGTTGCGAATTAACCTTTGTATGTATGGAGATCGCCGCTCTTTTAAAAACTTTGGTAAATACTTCCTATTCGTTGGATCTTGCCTACGTTTATCAATTCTGTTTCGAAGTGTTCGCGCTATACAAGTTCATCAAACTAGCATATCTTGAGCACAATGATAATTATACGTCAGAAAAGTAAGGACATCTGGTTACATATAAGAAATATGCGTATCTATGTTGTTACAACAATCATGTTTTGGGCTGTCATATACATACAAACACAAGAGAGAGAAAACAAATGCGCGAAACCACAAAAAGTACTATAATAACGCAAATATGAAAAACGCAAGAAAGTATTAGCAATATATTTCGTTAAATTAAAAGAAAAAAATAAATAAAATATAAAGGGAAGCAATGATTCACCATTATCTCCTTCCAACTAACAAGCTGGCGTCTTTGCATCGCATAGTGTCTCTTTTCAAAAATAGGTGGTGGATAATTTCATTGTCCAAACTTCTGTTTTAACTATGTATAAATATGCTTCTTTTAAAATGCAATATTGCAGAAAGGACACATTAAACAAAGTGTCTGTATGTGTGTATATATATATATATATATATATATATATATATATATATATATATATATATATATATATATATATATATATATATATATACAGAGAGAGAGAGAGAGAGAGAGAGAGAGAGAGAAAGAGAGAGATATGGGTAGGTAGATAGCTTGGTAGGTAGGTAGGTATTTATGGATGTATACGTACCTGATTGAATTAGTCCCAAGAGACCAATGGAAAAAATATACACATATTTTTTCATTGTAATTATTTTCTGGCTACTAGGGGAATACGAATGTGCGTAATTACTAGTCTTAGTAATATATATTATTGGTTGTGGGCGTGTTCTCAAAGTGAGAAGTAAATGGTTCCTGCCAAGTTTCAGCTTACTTAGCTAATTATTGATCGAAGCTCATGTCAATCAGAGAACAGCTCCATGGTAATCATAGCAGAGACCTCTGGTTCTCTTTTATTTTTTTTATAATTCTTTTAGCATAACAATGTCGGATAAAAGAGTAACATAGAGGAACATTCTTGTCAACAAATACCGAAGTCCAGAATTATATGAATGTCTTTAACTGGAAAATAATCATAAGTTTAGTTCAAACATATGTATGTATATATGTATGTATGTCTATATGTATGTATAAATAAATGCATGTGCGTGCGTGAGTGCGAGTATGCATGCATGGATGAGTCATGGATGGTTGGATGCATACATGCCTGCATGAAACGATGTATGTGCGAAAGTTTATTCACCATATGTAACACCGGTACGCATATAAATAAAATCAAATATTTGATCAAAATAAAAAGAGAACAATATCAAGAATATTCAGACATTATTTGTCAGTGTAACTCTTATAAAGTATGCACCTAGGTATGTGTGTATATCTGAAAATATTGTATGCTTCATTTGGCTCGATGTAGATAATATCTGTGGGAAAGTTAAATTTGCTGCCAGACAAGGTCTAATCCCTAGCAGCTGATCGTGAAACACTGAATAAATAAGCAATTGTAAATATTATCACGGTCTGGCAAATTGCGATTGTCACTTCAGGTCTACTTTCCAATCTTTGTGTTGACACGAAACGTTTTACATTATGAGCCCTTTCTAAATGATTGCCTTAGTTATTTAAGTAACCGTATATTTGACAGGTGTTCACCTATTTGCCGAGTAATGCCAGTCCCTAATTGTGTACAAGGATCATGCATGTTGAATAATGTTAGTAAATTGTATAACATCAAGAAGCAAAATTAATATGTAGTGTTGTATTCTAACTAGCATGCCATCAACATTATAAAAAGGAAACCAAACACGGTCAGCATGTTAAATAGATAACTAAATTGTGTGCTTAGTTACGTGAAAACACACCGATACCAATTTCGTAACAATTATAAAAATATATTTTTTGTTTCTCTGTAATTAGCTGGATAATCAGGTAATGTTCACTTTTGTGAAGGACCCACACCACTAGTTCCCTGATATCCAATTTATGTATTACATATCGCTAATAACCATCTTTTTCTGGAGATTGTATGGTACATAGTACTGGTCAAATCTATGTCAATAAGCGGTCGACTTCAAATGGTTGAATCCTCAGCCATTCAACACACTATTTTCATAATAGTTTTCCACCATGAAAATTATAGCGTTCTTTGTTCAAAACTCCTAAATGACAAAGCTGAAGTAAATGCATATGGAATATCTTTCCCTACGTTGCGAAACCTCATAGTCTGCAGTAAAGTAAGGAATAGCCAGTACGGTGAAACAATGGTGAAATCAGTACAAGTAGCCATTGTTTTTGTCGTTTCGCTTTAAATCATATCAGCCGTTCGTCTTGATCTTGTGAAGCGCAAAACTTCCACATTGTGTTCCCATGCGTACTCAACTACATACATACATACATACATACATACATATATGCACACATGAATGCATGCATGTGTATATGTATGCATGCATGTATGCGTATATGTATTCACGCCTGCATGTATATATGCATGTCTGCGTGTGTTCGTAGGAATGGACGGATGGTTAATGCATGGATGATAGAACGTATATATACATTCATGGATGGATATATATATATATATATATATATATATATATATATATATATATATATATATATATATATATATATGCGAATTTATATACACCGTATGTAAGCCCGTTATGGATATACATAAAAATCAATTATTTGATCAAAATAAAATGAAGACAATGTAAGGAATATTGGATCCTTCATTTGGCTCGATGTAGATTATATCTGTGAGGAAAGTTACATATGCTGCCATACAAGGTCTAATCCCTAGCAGCTGATCGTGAAACACTGAATAAATAAGCAATTGTAAATATTATTACGGTCCGGCAAATTGCGATTGTTTGACAGGTGTTCACATATTTGCATACAGATAAACGCCAAGTAATGCCAGTCCCAAATTGCGTACACGGATCATGTATGTTGAATAATGTTAGTAAAATGTATAACATCAAGAAGCAAAATTAACAAATCGTGTTTTATTAAAACTTGTATTCCGCCAATATTATAACAAAACCAAACATTTGCTTCATATTAAATAGATAATAAAATGTTTGCTTAGTTACGTGAAAATGCAACGATATCAATTTCATAACAATTATAAGAATATATTATTTGTTTCTCTATAACTAGCTGGATAATCAGGTAATGTTTGATATTGTGAAGGACCCATCACACCTTTTCACCGATATCCATTTCTTTATTTGCATATCGCTCAACAACAATACATTTTGAGGAGATTACCCAGTTTTTAGTTCTGGTCAGATGAATGACAAAAAACGGTCGACTCCAAACGGTTGAATTTTCAGCTATTCAACACAGTCGTTTCATAATATTTTCCGCCATGAAAATCCTAGCGTTCTTTGCGCAAATCTCCTAAATGGCAGATTGGTTTTAACAGTGCATGACTATGGTATATATTTTCCTACGTTGCAAAACTCGCAGTCTGCAATAATATAAGGAATGGCCAACACAGTGAAGTAGTGGTCAGTTTTGAACCAGTAACCATTTACATGTTCTTTTGCTGTAAAACTTATCAGCCGTTCTTCTTGATCTTGTAAATCGCAGTACTTCCACATTGTGTTCCATGCATTCATAAATCGCATGCATACATCAAAACATACATACATACATACATACATACATACATACATACATACATAGAACCTATAGCAGCAGGGAGGGTGTACAGACCAGGTGGCTCAGATAAATTTAACCCTCCCACCAAACATTTATCCGTAGAAGCCTCAGAAAGCAGAAATAACGCCTCCTGCGCAAATTAATCCGCAAAATTTCAACCCAAAGTGCATTTTCAGACATAAAAAAAAAGGCAGCTTTTTTGGGGGGGGTATTGTAAAATTTGTTTGTGCCATAATTGAATTATGGTGCAAATTCCGACTGCGGATACTAATTTTATTTCACAATAAAACAATATAGTTGAAAATAAGATGAGTCGAAAAGTTAGCACAGTTGGAGAGCCTCAATCTGCTAGATTAGCGCGAGAGCAATTAGCGGCATTAAAGAAGTTCATTCCGACAAAACAATTATTTAAGAAAAATGTTCGTGGTTACGAAGATATGCAACATGGAATTTCAGAAACTTCGGCAAAATGGTTGAAGCCAGTGACCGGAACAATTGAGCAGGTTGTATATGGCGACGAAAAAGATCCAGATGCCAAAAAACGTGGAATCTTTCCTATGTTGAAAGGTATTGAGGATCAATCACGAACATTACCCGAGCGATTAGCAATAGCAGCAGCGGCGCAACAACTTGCAATTGCTGATGGAGGAAAACCTGGAGATGGAAAACCGGGAGGAAGAAAAATCGCAATGATAAAAGGGAAGTTTAATATTGATAATTTAAGAGAAAATTTCACCGATGAGGGATGGGAAATAATATCGCAGCCCCTCTCGACATTGTATAATATAGATGAGATTGGCCAATTTGCGGAGGAATATTTTAGTAGTCGAACTGAATTTTTGACTGCAGTGGGAAAAAAAAGATATGCAACTCGCGATAGTTGGTACGATATGGTATATAAAATTTACACACAAACAACATCAATAAGGAAGACAGCGGATCCGCGTTACAGAAGATTTTTAGAAACAGCAAGAGATACACAAAGATATAATAAGCAAGTAGCGGACGAAAGAAAACAAGAGGAGAAAGAAAGAAAACAACAGGAAAAAGAAGAAAGAAAACAACTGGAAAAAGAAAGAAAACAACAGGAGAAGAAGGAAAAAACTAAAAAACGAGGAAGAAAAGTAATACCACAGGAAGATATTCAACCACAGGAGCCAATATTTCAACCAGAGGAATTAGGAGCTAGACCAAAGGAAGATATTCCACCACAGAAAAAAGAAAGAAAATCAAGAAGGAAAAAAGATCAGAGTGATGAACCGATAATTGTATCTAAATATAAATCATCACCGGCTAGTAGTGTGTTTAAAATTGATCCTAGTGTAACAGCGGATATTTATTTGAATCCAAAAAGATTTTATTTACTTGGCGACTATGATTCAGTAGTTCAAATAGCTGCGGATGATTCTACGAAAAATAAAAGATTCTTTTTGCGAAAAGAATTTGATGCTGATAAAGTTAACATACTTGATTGGTATGCGATAATGTATTTTGGTAGTTTAGGAAAACCAGTAAGATATTCCGATGAAGATTTTGCGAAATTTTCATCGGATGTTGGTAATTACAGAATAAAGTTATCAGAGGGAAAAGCAAGATTATCAACTTTAATAACACCTAAACAAGATAGTCCTGAAAAGTTTAGTCCTAAAAAAATTTATAATCCCACAGAGGAACTTATTTCTAAATTAATATACCCCAAACTCGAACCATCACCTGAAGAAATTTCTACTTTATTACAACCTCTTCCTCCTCGTCCCACTCCCCTTTCATTACCTACAGGTAAGGAAATTTTGCCACCTAAAAGTTCGCCACCTGAAAGTAGTGGTACTCCTGAAAAGGCTTATATTAGTAATCTTCTTACTATAAGGGAAAAATATCCTAAACAAGATAGTCCTACAAGGGATTTGCCACCAAGGTCATTGTCAGGGACATCTTCAACATTGTCAGGGTTATCGTCGTCAGGGACATCTTCAACGCCGTCAGATGAAGTATTTTACGTAACGCCATTGGAATCTCCAGAAACAAAAAAAACAGGAAGTGGATATTCAGTTTGTCCCGATAGTGTTGTCAACGATGTATCTCGCCTCGAAGTATTAATCGGAGGAAAGCGAGCCGGAAATAACTCCCGTGAGATAGTCAACGAAGCATCAGATATTTGTCAGCGATTATTCCGTGGTGGTATCATCGATTCTCACATTTATAAAGAGTTTGTCGATGAACTCATCGATTAAATCAACACAATTGAAATAATATGATTATTCATAAACATCAGCGCAGACCTAATCAGGTTCGCATAGTAAACTCTCGATTGCCAGTATACAAATATATTCACGGTAATGGATTCGGCGATATCGTTGGAAGTCTTGTCACGCGAGTAATACCAAAAATTGGACCCGTGATTAAGCAATTTGGGTTGAAAGCGATAGGAAAGATAGGTGAGACTGCCATTTCTGGTATCGGTAATTTGGCCAGTAAAGGCTTCAACGCTATCAAAAATAAAATATTAAGTTTAGTACGTAAAAAGCAACCTGTTAAATTACCCATTACCAGAGAAATGCCACCCGAAGTTAGTAAGGTCATAAATGATGCGGCAAATAAAAAAATAAATGATCTAGCACAGGAAGCTGCTATAACAAATCTAGTGCAGGAAGTTGCTAATATAAATCCAGCACAGAATGTTGCTAATACAAATTTAGCAAATACAAGTTTTGTTTCAGGTAGTGGTCTTCGTTTTAGACGATATTATTAGTAATAAATGTTCGCACAAGTGTCAAATGAAGTATTTGATATGGACGAGCCAGTAGGTAGGGACACATCAGTGCGAGATTTTCAGTATTTCTCGTACGATGTAGTTGAGCCAGATTCAAGAAATCGGAAGGAAATTCAAGTCCACGATACAACAAGATATTTTCTTCCATCTGAGGCGTATATCGAATTTGTTGGAAAAATTGTAAAGGCAGCTGATGGTACCAACTACGATGCAAATTTTGGTGTTGGTTTTGTCAATAATGGTATCATGGCATTATTCAAGAATGCCACTTACATGATTGATGGAAGAGAGATTGAATCAATTACGAACAACGTTGATATAGCAACGACTATCATAGGTCTAGCAAGATACTCGGATGATTTTACCAGATCAGCCGGTCCTAGTATGATGTTTGCCAAGGATAATTCCAACTACCCTGAACATTTACCATTTGATATTGGTAGACCGGTAGACCCCGCTGGCCAACCCGCTGATGTTCGTTCAGCGATGATTGCCCCCAATGGCAATTACAATCTTGGATTTGCCATAAGAAAAAATATGTTGAAGGGAGCTGAACGAAAATTCTCCTGTGCAATTCCATTATCTCATATTTTTGGATTTTGCAGACATTTCAGAAAAGTTATTTACGGAGCGAAGCATACGATATCTTTCGTTCGAGATGCCAATGATGACAGAGCCATTTGGAGAGATCCTGGTGATCCTGGTAAAGTTGTCCTTGAAAAAATTACCTTGTGGATGCCAGCAATAGTTCCATCAATGATCATAGAAGAAAAATTATTATCATTTATGAATCAAGGAGGAAAATCCATCATGTCTTGGTTGACAACAATGACTGACTCCAACGAAAATGTTAATTTGGACGGAATATTTACTTGGCGAATTGCTTCACAGCAAGGCTCTTCCGCACCTAGACATATCTTTGTTGCTCTGCAAAGCATGATCAGAGACGATCAATTACATAGTAACATGATATTCGATCGATTAGAGGCAACAAATGTATCGTTGAGAATAAATGGCCAACAGGAGCCATCCGAGGAAATAGCCATCGATTTTGAGAACAATTCGACGGCACGCGCGTATCATCGATTATTAAGTTTTATGGGACGTGATCAAAATATTGATACCGGATTGCAAATATCACAACTAGATTTTAATACTCTCTATCCCATCTATTACTTTTCCCTGGAACATCTCGATTTGGTAAAGCAGTCTGTCGTTGATATTCATTTCAAAGCCAGAATTAACACGGGAGGACCGGCAAGAGCAATCGCAGTTATTCTTAGTGATAGAACAATGATCCTAGAAGGTATTAGTGGTAGAATGAGAGTTATCGACGCACCCGTAGAAAACATGTAATAAATTCTAAATTTAGATTAAGTGATTATTAATATGCCATACGATCACGTCAGCGTAACTCTGACTCCCGGTCAGGTGAAAAAACTTCATGCAGCAACAACAGCACGACGAGGTTTAAGTTTAACCTTAAAAAGTAATCAACTTCACGGTGGACCTAACAAACTATCGTTAACTAAAAATCAACACGGACATTTCACCAGAGCCAGATCAGCAAATACTGGTATTCGCTTGAATCTCTCGATAGGTGCAATCAGAGATATGATCAAAGTAGGTGGTATTTTTCCTTTATTCGCCGCTATTCCAGGATTGATAGCTGCGGCGGCTCCCGCGATTGCAAAGGCAGTAGGATTAGGTGCACTTGGAGGGATAGGTTCTGCATTAGGAAGAAAGGTCGTCGGAGGAAGATATCGCAAAAAAAAGGGAGGATTTCTCTTCCCCTCTCTTCTCGCAAAATTGATGCAGCCGCAACAAGGATCAGGACTTTACCTAAGACGACCCCCATACGGATCCGGTCTAAGTCGAGTCTACCAGCCTCAAATTTAGATTTAATAAGTGAAGCAAAAAAAAAGAAAATAAAATTTTTCAGAGGCGTATTTATGCGAGATCAACTACCAGATAAACCAAATTCCACCGAGACAGGAATAATAAATCTCGATGAAAATTCCGGTCCTGGCACTCACTGGGTTGCGTATGCGATTAATCCTCGCGAAATCATTTACTTCGACTCATACGGATTAGCACCGCCAAATGAATTTATCAAATATGTGTCAAAATTAAAACTTCCAATTTGGTATTCAACACTTCCAACACAAACATTAGCAGATCCACCAATATGCGGCCCGGAGTCAATTAATGTCCTTGATGCAATTTCAAAATCATCTCGTCCTTTTCGCAAAATTTTATTTGAATATACCGTAGATAAATATCATGGTTGACATTTACGGTAGGTCTCTCTTTAGGAAAGAAAAAAAAGATGCAGTCGACATCGATACATCAAAGTTTGCAACCAAGAGCGATATTAACAATCTTTTATCACTGTCAGAAGTTGATCCTGGCGAAGTTGCTGTATTTCAAAATACCGAAGGGCGATTACAAACTAGCAACGTCAAAATAACTGATATAATTAAGCGAGACGAATACCACGATCACATTAGTCAATTTACTCGCCAATCGGAGATGGTATTAAAATCTGTTGCTGATATCGCCGATATTATAGCAAAGTTACCCCTGAAGGCCGATAAAGCATTACACGACGATCTTCAGGATAGAATGACAAAAAGACTTAACAGGTTAAATAACGACCTTAAAAAACTTGACGATGTTTTAGATAAATTTAGCAAAAAATTTGACGAGAATATAAAAACATCCATTGATACTTCCTCCGCATCAGATAAGAAAGCCGATCAAGCATCACATGACGATCTTAGCGAGAAAATAAAAAAAATCAACGAGGAAATTACTAATATTCTTGCCGAAATTAACGAAGTAAATATCTCGATGAGTCAGAAAATCGATAAAACATCGATCGACGATCTCAACAAAAAAATAAAAAAAATCAACGAGGAAATTACTAATATTCTTGCCAAAATTAATGAAGTAAATATCTCGATGGGTCAGAAACCATCGATCGACGATCTCAACAAAAAAATCAACGAGGAAATTACTAATATTCTTGCCAAAATTAATGAAGTAAATATCTCGATGGGTCAGAAACCATCGATCGACGATCTCAACAAAAAAATCAACGAGGAAATTATTAAACTCGGCAATGTTGTTGTTCCTGAATTTACCAGGGGAATTAACGCGATGCAAGTACAAATAAAATCCATCAACGATGAAATTAACGTGGTACGTGAATTAGCGCGTCAAAAAGTCGATACATCAACGTACGACGAAAAAATTCAAGATTTAAAAACAAAAATATCGTCAATGAACCTTGGAAGATTATCGCGAATTTCGATACCAACGGAGGTAGAAACAAAAAATCTTACCTGTAGTGTGCCACTTGTGGTAGAGATACGAAAAGAGGCATGGTGGACACCCGAGAATAACACATTTAAATTTAACCCGCCAATTAGTGGATATTATCGAATATTTATTCAATCTATGGCAAATTTTAAAATAATAGCCGCAGGTGGTAAAATTTTTGGTGAAAATTTTAATTATATTATGTACACAGGTTATAATAATTTATTTGTGTTGGAACCACCAGATAGAACCAAGATGGGACCAATTGGTTATAGTATAGTTTTCGAATATTTAGCCGAACGTATTTCGGATTAAATCATGCAATTGTTATCGTAGATTAATAAATGACCGCATCGGATTACCGTTACAATCAGGCACGATCATGGCAGGATTCGTTGCGAAAACAACTTGACGATTATCAAACAAAAATAAATAAATACCAGCGCAAATTAGTTATCATTGATGTTGCAGTGTACGCAGTATCTGCTGTGGTCGCTGGTGCAGGAATAATTCTATCCGCGGTAACAATGATAGCGCCAATTGCAGCAACAATAATAATATCGTCAACAACAGCAATCGCGGGTGTTCTTAATATCATCGCGAAAAAGATATCCTCGTGCACAAGTGAAAAGTTATCTTCGTACAAAAGTAAACTAACTAAAGTTAGTGACGCGTACTCGAAGTTATCATTGTTACTTTCTGAAAGTCTCAACGATGGTATTATATCCGATCTAGAATTTTCTACAATGATTAGTATTTACTCGGAGATTGAACAAATGAATATTAATAATGTCCGAGTTAGCCCAGATCGTGACAAACACGACACCGCCGACAACAACGTTAATATCGTTAAGTTCAACGAAACCCGAGTTTAGTATTAATTTCTCAACACCAATTAGCGTCAACGAAATTGCATTAACACAATTGCGCGTCTACAATAGCTGGCCTAATGTTAGATCGAAATCATTCGGTAATTTGATGCCAAATAATTCACTTGTTTTTGCAAATAAGAATAAACCCGATGGAACACCCGATTGGATCGTCGTTGGTATACCAACGGGCAGTTATGAAATTGATCAGCTGAATAATGAGTTTACCACTAGAATATCAAATTTAACCGGCGATGCTACTCCAGGAATAAAGATATCTTCACATGATCCAACACTATCGTCAATGATAGAAGTGAAATCACCGTACGTGGTAGATATTTACCAATCATCGATCAGGAATATATTAGGTTGGCCCGAGGTCGCACCTCTGATAAAACCAAAGAAATCGGATGTTATTATTCCAGGTTGGTATGATGAAACCCTTCCAGAACTACCGGAACCAAAAAAGGAAGATTTTACAACCGACGAAGGATGGTATGGAGATATCAAACACAAACCTTTGATCCACAGCGCCATCAATCTCATGAATAACCACAAATTTAACCTGGTAATGTTCGCTTTCACTTTTATTAACGAAAGAATTCTCTCATGGTTGCCTCTTCCTAAAATCCCCCCAGATGTGAAAATCTTCGACGCTACCCACATTAACAGGATAATAGCCCCCATAGACGGTATCTTGGTAAGAAGAACACTAGACGAGTTTATTCAAGAACACGAATTACAATTAAATTTATTGCGCGGATCATTTCATGAATGCATCCTAAATAAATCTGGTTCATGTAGCGAAATTATAAAGCACGTGAAAATTTTAAATCAACTTGCGAATGATATTGAATATTATCATGATATGTTTATTCAGGCGATAGTCGACGATATATCAATTGCCGACTATGTTCTTCCTATTAGCAAATTCGAGTTGATCAAGAACTCGGGTGAGAAACAAAAATTCATGAGAGTATTTGAATTAACCGAGGAAACACTGCCAAATTTCAAATTTCCTAATTCTGATTTTGATGCGATGAGAAAATCCGTCACTGATACCATCGATGATTTATTTCCGAAATTACATGCCGCATGGACCAAAAAAATACATTCAGAATTGATTCTTAAACACAATAACGATCCTGACAAAGGTGGACGACATATATCGCCGGGTATCGTTAATATAACGGAAGTTATCGCGATTTATCTTCACGCGGATGTTGTCGAGGGTAGCTACAATGTTGATGCGTCAGAATCAAATCAAGCTCATCAGGGTTTTATATTGTATTCATTTTCACCTAGCGCATCTCCTGGTTTTTTGATAATAAAAGAACCAATGAATCCGTTTTACCTGCGATGTCATAATCGATTATTGACAAGAATAAATTTCAAACTAACGGATCAGAAAGGAAATTTACTTGATATACGAGGAGAAACTGTAAGTATCAATCTTTTGGTGAAATCGTGAGAATCTCTGATTTTTAAATCGCAAGTGAGATTTTCCAAATCTGTATCCCAGAAATATTTCTGGGGGAAAAAAATAAATAAAATCCAGGAGAATTTTCAAAAAATTAATCTTTTTTTTTTGTTTTGCGGAGATATTCAATTATTCTTCATCGATTTCCGAATCAAATATTATTGGGATATAAGAAAATTCGATCCAATTGCCGAGATTATATGAAAATGTAGCGTGGATTATTTTTTCTGCCGCTCGCCGCACCGATGCTGAACTAATATTATAATATTTCGCAGCTGATTTCATCGATTCGAAAGCGATCTCCTCACCTGTTTCTCGATTTATCGATTTAACCGCCTTAGCTGGTCGCCGTCCGCTACTGGTATTACCAAATCTTGCATTTTCACTCGGAGTTACCGCGCGAAGATTAGAAAGTTTGTTGTTAAGTTTATTTCCGTCAATGTGGTCGATAACCAAATTATCCTTGATGATTCCATGAAAACACTCGAATATAAATCTGTGAGAAAGATAATTTATTCTTTTATTCTCGTTGAAGTTACACGCCAAATACCCCGAATTACAAACATTACCGAGATGATACTTTGTTTTGATATTTCTGATATTACCATCGGCAGATGCTTCGTAATTCTTAATGGTAGGATGAGATCTATACTCGTGTGAGATTTTCATTGCAGGGATCGTTGATTTGTGATTCATATATGATATTCTGTTTGTTTAAATCGTAATTTGCTTTGAATCGATTAATATAATCTTCCTCACATTTTATCACTGACGAGGATCTTTTTTCATAATATCTCCGTAACTCACGATATTTTTTCCCTCCACAAGAGAAACATAATCTTGTTTTTCCTCGAATACCAACTTGGCAAACTAAACATCGTTGTGGTCCTTTGTTGCCTCGTCGAATTTCGTATATGTGAGCGCCACAATATTCACCTCTGCAGGATTTGTCACATGATTTTGTTGATCCGACTGTTATCCACGCGCATTGCTTCATTATATTTAGATATTTGTCTAAAATATAATAATGGATTTATTTGATCTTGATGAGGCAGAATATATCATTCCTGAAGTTGATAGTGCGAAGAAGGAATTTTTCGATGATGGAGCGATTCATGTTTGGTCGACATGGAAAACTAACTTCGTTAATGCTACGATGAATCTAGAGCGAGCGAAAAAGATAATCGAACATATACAATCTGAACACAAGGAAGAGCGATTTATCTTTGGAATAAAATTTATTGCACAAATGCCTGATGACATTTGGATTATTCGTGATAAACGAGATCCGGTACGCGGTGGTAAGAAAAATGTTGTTCTTGATAAAAATTCAAAACCAGGATTGCTGCTGGGGATTGATGGTCCTTATTATGCTAGGGCGTATCCTTCTAGTGCTGTTGTCTATGGAATTTATCGGCTGAATAATAATCCTGATATGAAAAATCTACCTGCGATGAGGGAATCTCCGATGATAAATTGTGTAGCTGAGCGAGTTATCGAACATATGAAAAATGCTCGTCGTGGATCTGGTCTAACTCAATTGAGATTGGATAAAATTAATTCATGGGCAAAGACAGTTGTTGATGGCGCATCAATCGATGATGTTGCTGCGTTAAGTAAGAAACTTAAATTTCCTATTACGGTTAAAACACTATCGGGTGAAATATTATATTCATCGCCGTATAATTCTCGAGGAACACCAATCGAAATTGTTGATCATAATTCACATGCGTGGAGTCAGTCGGTAATGATATTCCCACGAGATCGTGTTGTTAAGTTTTATCCCGTGGAAAAATCCACGGTGGAATCCAAAGATAGTTCCGATGCAATGTTTAGGTTTATCAAACTATTAGCCAAGTCCGATCCAATATCGATTTGGTTATTTTCTAGCGAAGAAAGATACGATCAATTTATCTTACCACGCGGAGATATTTACCGAGATGAAATATTACATGAATCGATGAAAAATATCGCGGTGAAGTATTCATCAAATCCAGATCGATTACTGACAAATTGCTTTACCATTTCGTCTGTTGCTGCTCATGCTGCTAGAGAAAGAAATTCGTGGAAACCTACAAGAAATGAATTTCTCAATGATATTCAACTTAGCTGTATCGAATACGGCCATGGAGGATTATGGAATACCAAATACTATTTCGAAGATATGATTTCCGTTGATATGAGCGCATGCTATCCTGGAAGTTTCCTTGGGTATGGCGATTGTGCAAATTACTTTGCTAAATTCGGTCATCCCACCAACGAGATGACTAGAGTTGCAATTAACGGACCGTTACCCGATTTTGTCATAACCGGATTCGCTCATGTTACTTCGTTTGAACTTGCTGAAAATTTGCATAAAATTTGTTATATTTGGTTTGGTCGGCATTTATCTCAGCGAAGATGGGTCCCTACGGTATTGTTGAGATATATGCTGGATTCGTCGATGTTAATATCACTGACGGTAAGTGAAGCAATTATATCGTATAGAAAGCAGACCGAGGTGTGGTTACCCACGGATTGTGAGAACGCGAAAGATATTGGAAGAAAAATAATTGGTAAATTTACTCAAGGAGGATCAGTTGATCATAAACATCGCCACGCTAGGTTATTTATCAATGATGCTGAGATGGATTTTATTATTGCCGATACAGTGTCTCGTGGAATATTTTGCAACAGAGAAAATATTATTATTGATGGAACGAAGTTAGGTACAGTGATCACTTATCTCGATGGAGAATCCGCGCAGTATACTCATTTAAGATCATCAATGCTCGCCTATGTGAGTATTAATTTGCTGTCAATGATAAATAAATTTTCTGATATCGCGGTAAGAGTTGCAACGGATTCATTTTATATCAATAAGAAATTTCAATGTAGATTGGAAAATTTAATCACCGATGGTTCCTGGGGAACTTGGAGAATAAAAAACGAGGATATTCTAGATTATTGTGAGGACGCGGATGTAGAAGATTGCGATAAATTTCATAAAGATAAATGCGATGAAGTATCAACAGCAGTATCAGTGTTCGATCCAATTTCACGAAACAAATTCGTTTACCTAAATGGTCCTGGCGGTAGTGGTAAAACAACACGAGCGATAAATTTATTTTCAAAATCTGATATGATCGTGTTGACTCCAACTCACAGGTTAGCGCGAGAAATAAAACAACGTGGCGTTAATTCTTGTACGTATCATAGTTATTTCAAGTATAGCGGTGGATTGTGGGATTCAGCTCGAATGGGAAACAAATATATCAACAAGATTATAATATTTGATGAAATTTGCACGGTAAATTTAGTTGTGTTAAAATCATTTCTAAGTTGGTTAGAAGAAAAAAATACTGCAGTAATAATGTGCGGCGATCATGGTCAACCTGATCCTATTGATGGTGAATCTCCTCACAGGTGGCTTAGAAATTTTGTAGATTATTATGAAGAAATTGACGCTGATTATAGATCTAATGATATTTTACTGACCGAGTTTAAAAAAATGATTCGATTGCAACCTAATAAATTTCAATGTGATGTGATGAGAAAAATAATCGACGAAACTTCGATGGATAATTTTCTAACTTTGTGGCGTCCTGATCATCTGATCGTTGCTAGCAGAAAAATTATTCGTGATAATATTCAAGAAATACTATTTAAGCTTCACTGTGATAAATTTCCAACGTTGCAGGTGCCGTTGTGCTATAGGCCCGCTGATACTAGAAAACAAAATATTAATGTTACTTTGCCGTGCGGAGAAGAAAAAATATTAGTTTTAAATGATATTATTTTCGTTGATATTAATCTTGTCAATGATGCGATAAACGCAGAAAAATCACCATGGAAACTCGGGTACGCAACAACGATTCACTCATCACAGGGATTGACAGTAGATGGCCAAGTTTGGATTGTCGATGATAGAATTTCCTGGTCAAATTTAGTTTATCTAGCAGTTTCTCGAGTAAGAAAATTATCTCAGTTAGGTAGAATTAAATTTCACATTAACGACGATGGTGGTAATTGAGTATCCTTTGGTATTATTTGTAATTCCTCCTTGGTAAATCCGCGTTGTGGCGCTAGTGAATCTAGAAAATAAATCGCTGGCCTTCCTGATGATCTTGTTACAGCTGATATTTTATGTGTCGTAACACTCCAGTTTGGATCAGTTGCTCTTTTTCTGCCACCCTCGGCTTCTCCCTCCTTGTATAAATATCTTACAATAACACTACCTAGCACAGGCGGAATTGTGGAACTTCGCTTTAGTGGTATTTTTGTTTTTGTAATTGCAATTGCGGGCTTCATTGCTATTGTTCGTGTTACTTCGTTATTTAGCGCGTTAATCACGTGAGGTAATCTTGTTACCCAATCGCGAGATCGTTTATCTTGAATAAATTCTCTCGCGTACTGATATCCGAATAATCGTTCTGCAAGAGTTTTATTGAATCTCTCAACGATAGCTTGATTGTGATGAACACCTACAATACCGCGACGGATTTTAACATTATTCTTTTTCATCAGTGAAGTAACCGCACCGAGGAATTCTCGTCCTGGATCAACCTGGAGAAGCTTCGGCCATGTTAATGGAGATCGTGAATAAATTTCGCTAAACGCCTTAGCAATATCTGTTGCTGTTTTATTCGATAACGGTTCCGCTTCCTTGTACCTACTTGCAATATCAACAACCGTCATAACATATTTGTATATAACTCCGTCAACGGTATCGTAAGGAAGAAACATAAGATCAGCCTGATGGACTTCATTAGGGACGCTGACAGAGAAACTCGCATATGATATTTTCTTAGGCGGAGGAAGATAAATTTGCCAAACTGCTTGCCTCGATAGCCACGATTCAGCGACAGATTGCTTTACTTTTGCTGCCTTAGCAAGTTTGTCTATTGCTGATTTTCCTCGCCAAAATCCTCGCGGAGAATAATATATTTGCTCCATTATAAATTACCAGCACCTAGTACTAATTTACCTTTCATCGCGCCTTTTATTAACCAAGTTGCCAATTTCTCTTTGAAATTTTTATCAGGAATAGCATCTATTGCGTGAATTAATTTAATATCAGCGAGATGTCTTTGTTGTAAATCTCCGCTGCGATATGCAAGATCGTGATAGTAGCATGCGTTATCGATGGCGTTTACTGGATCCTCGCCAGGATTTGGTTGATTATTATCGTTAAGTCTTATATCTAATCTTGTACCAGGTCCGCAGTAATTATATCCTGGTAAATGTTTCTCTCCGGGATATTTCGCCCAGGGAGTTCCAGGTAGATTTGTTAAGGAGGTTGCAATATCTCCTCCGGTTCTACTTTTTTTTTTACAAATCTAAACTTAATTGTCTTGCAAACTTCACATTCTCCCTTGATTGCATTTCTGTTGTTGCGTGTAACGACTTCGATTGGATTTATCGTAGCAGTTCGAGTGCGACACTTAACACAATATGAATCCATAATATTCTAATAACATGAATGTAATTGATTTTTCAGCCACAAAAAAACGCGAGCAAGTAAAACATATCGCGTCATTACCAAATTCGATTAGAATGATAATCATTGGCCCGTCGGGATCTGGAAAAACACAATTGTTGCTAAATTTGATTATGCGATGGTTAAAATGGGATAAATTGTATTTGGTTGCGCCATCCGTTGATGATCAGCGATGTTATAAAGTACTAAAGGAATTTAGCGATAATACTGAGGATGGCACAATAGAATTTATAACGGATATTAATGAAACTCCATCAGTGGAAAATTTAGACGGTGATGCTAATAATCTTGTTGTTTTTGATGATGTGATGCTGGATAAGCAAACTAACCCAGCTAGGATATTCTCGCGTGGCCGACACAAGAACACCGATGTGATTTACGTGACGCAGCGATATACGCAAATTCCGAAGGTAATTAGAGATAATTGTAATATTTTATCAGTTTTCAATGGCGTTGATACTCACACGCTAAGGAATATTCATCAAACTTGGTGCAACGGCGACATGGATATAAATAAGTTTAAAAATTTCTTCAGTCACGCTCAGGCAACACCACACGGTTTTATCACGATTAATCTTCATGATCCTCGTAGTAGGTATCGAGTCGGTCTTGATCAGATTTACTCATAAAATTGCAACCGGAATTTGCACCATAATTCAATTATGG
The DNA here is from genome assembly GCA_028554795.2 of Sinohyriopsis cumingii. NCBI lineage: Eukaryota > Metazoa > Mollusca > Bivalvia > Unionida > Unionidae > Sinohyriopsis > Sinohyriopsis cumingii. The sequence continues at coordinate 69,962,350 of CM068832.1, read as the reverse complement.
CACAAACAAATTTTACAATACCCCCCCCCCAAAAATTGCTGTTTTTTTTTTATGTCTGAAAATGCACTTTGGGTTGAAATTTTGCGGATTAATTTGCGTAGGAGGCGTTATTTCTGCTTTCTGAGGCTTCTACGGATAAATGTTTGGTGGGAGGGTTAAATTTATCTGAGCCACCTGGTCTGTACACCCTCCCTGCTGCTAACCTATATCAGGAATCGGGAAAGATTTAATAATATATCAAAACAACATAAAGAAGATGTGATAAATTTATTAAAATAAAGGGGGTCTGTCTGGAATAAAAGACAAATTTACTGTACGACCAGCTTTAGTTTGCCATTTAAAGTCAATATCATAGTTTCCGATAGGGAAATAGGATAAATTAACAGTATGGTTTGGTATAGAAGTCGCATGGCTAACTGCATTAAGGGCCCACCTTTAGGATTTTATGGGAGGTAAATATTGATTCCAGCATACATGCTTACATTCGTGATGATAAACATTCGATTTATTAATATGATATTAAGTAGATTTTTAAATCAAGATCATTGCTATCGCCAAGATTTTTAGAACACGTTTCTTATGACCTTAGATTGTGGGATGTCTAGAATCAGCATTCTTTCATTGTTGCGCACTATTTAATTATTTATGTGTCCGTTATTATAGGTTACTGCATTTGTATTGGAAAATATGAAGGAGTTTTTGGATGGAATACTGCACGACCTTGGGAGTGCAGTATATCCTTCCGACAAAACGAGTTCATATTTTCCCATACAAATGCAGTAACTATTTTATTATATACTCGTTTTTTTCTTCCACCTAATGCTTAATTATATAAACAAAATACTCTACAATGAACAAAGTAAATGAATGTATGCCGTATTCCAAACTAAATACACAAGCGCATATTCATCATTACACAAAATCAACATTATTACTGCGCATATAACTCCGCCCAGATACATTTCAACCTAGTCGGGGGCTCGACATAACTTTCGAAAGAAAATGGCGTGTCTAGTTAAAATTGAAATATGGAGTCAATTTGTGAATGAATGTGCATTGCAACAACTTTACCATTTGATCTGGAATGAATATATTTTTGTATTTTTCTCGATTCTTGGAAATTTCGTGATCATGGACTTTATTTATATGTGACAATTCCACATGAAATACATCAGATTGAAGAAGCTGGAGAGAAGCGCGTTGACATCTGCAAATGTGTTTCTATCTCTGTCATTGAATGTTTGAAATCATAATGTGGGAAAAATATGAAGTCTTTCAATTGCAGTTATGAAAAAGGCGCTATGAAAGTTAATGCTTATTTCATTTTGAGTGCAGTAAGGATGATGTAATTGCACTTACCATCGAAATTACAGTACAATTTCGAAATGTGTATTCCAGATTGAGAACCTATGACATGACTCATGTAATTCGGATTTGCAGAATTAAGAAAATTCATTTTGAGGAAATTCAGCATGTAAAACTGTAAGTATATTTTATTTTGCCATTCTTATCACCAGCTAAAGAAGAGAATATATGACTTGTCACTTGTATGTTATTTGTAAGGACATTATCTTGCGTCTTTTATATACTGAGCTAGCCTAAATCCGAAACATTGCATCAACGCGGAATGTGCCAAAGTAGCTGGTATGTGACAGTCCACGAAACATCTGTTTTAGTTCATTCAGAAACAAATTTAAACAACCACAACGTAAAGAGCATCTTACGCGAGTGTACATGATTTGTGTACAAATCTAAAGTGCTGGCGTCTGCGTCCATTGCTTGTTTACAATAGAAAGTAGTTCCTTTATCCACGTGAATGATATATATGTATTGTCGCGCGGGTTCAATATCGGGTAATATTGCACGATTCTGACAATGTAAAGTTAACGGGGAAAAAATGAGCATATAATAAACCTATATATATAATAATATGAAATATATATATGTACAAGCAGTATTTGAACCACACAGCTTTGGTATTACAATTACAAATGTTGTTTAGGTTGTATAGTAGTAGTAGCGTGTTCAATACAATGATGTTTTGAGTAAAGATAGTTAGAGCCCCGTGTTATCTATTGCTTAAGGGGAGTTGTATATTTTCCATATCAAGCCATTGTACTTAAAGCGTTTGCAACGACTAACAATACTTATAACACGTTGCAAATACAACACATGCACAATGATCTGCTTATCGGAATGTTTAGAAAATGAGTAAGTGTAGGTGTTATATTTGCATTTACGCTGAATTCAGATGTTCTAGTGGCATTACACTGGTTTATAACGTTTTAGTTGTATTTACACTGATATACGGTGTTCTAGTTGTATTTACTCTTGTATACGATGTGATAATTGTATTTATACTGCTTTCCAGTGTTCCAGTGGCATTTACACTGATTTCTAGTGTATTAGTTGAATGTGCACTGGTATACGGTGTTCAGTTGCAATTACTGTGGCATGCACACCTCTGAGCACACCTCCCCCCTGCTCTGTACCATACACTGGCTATCCATTCGATGCAGAATCAAACACAAAATTTGTTCTCTGTGCTACGTTTCACTGTCGGACTCTAGTCCAACATACCTATCCGACCTCACCCACGTGTACACACCAGCAAGATAATTACGCTCCTGTTCTGACAATCGTATACTCATTATTCCCACAATGAAAACAATGTCATATGGACAACGTTCCTTTGCACACCAGAGCCCAGCAACGTGGAATGAATTGCCCACTGCACTTAGACACAAAGACGCAGTGATCACATTCAAGAGGGCTCTCAAAAGTCACTTATTTCGACTGCAAGAACAAACTTAAAGAACTAATAATGTTTCCTACCTTAAATATTCTCAGCAGGTTTTTTTAATGTTTTCTAATTTCATGGTGTTTGCTTTTGTAATCATATCATTATATGTTTTTTATCTTATAGGTGTTGTCTAATGTTGTAAAGCGGTTAGAGCTTCTAAAGATGAGGCGCTATGCAAAGTCCTCATTATTATTATTATTATTATTATGCGGTGTTTTAGTTGTATTTACACTTGTATACGGTGTTCTAGTTATATTGACTCTGGTTTCCGGTGTTCTAGTTGTAATTACACTTGTATACGGTGTTCTAGTTGTAATTACACTGGTGAGTTACTATGGTAAAAAGGAGGCGTATCAACTATGTTAATAACTAATAGCTAAACAGGAGATCAAGAATAGTTCTGCACTGGTAGAAAATGTGAATCATATGTATGCCCTTAATATTAATTGTACTAATAACAAAACCAAATAAACAACTATTTCATGATGCATATTTATTAGAAATAAATATTTATGATAGTAATTTTAAAACATTTCTCCGAAAAAAATGTGATTTTATTTTAGAATATACAACGTTGATTTATGTGTGTTTAAAGTCTCAACATTTTAGTATATTGTACAATGCTTTGCTCGTGATGAGTTGTTAATATTTACGATTGGGTATTTACCACAACCCAAGAAACAGAAACATCCACAGGTATAGTTTGTTTTGTTGTTGTAAATAGAATTTTAAAACCAAACTTGAAAATTAACACTGTTTGTTGACTTGGTATGTAATAAGTCCCACCCTTTCAGCACCATCAGCATGGACTTTATGTACATCAGCATGGACTTTATGTACATCAGCATTGACTTTATGTAGATCAGCGTGGAATTTATGTACATCAGCGTGGAATTTATGTACATCAGCATGGACTTTATGTACATCAGCGTGGAATTTATGTACATCAGCGTGGAATTTATGTACATCAGCATGGACTTTATGTACATCAGCATGGACTTTATGTACATCAGCGTGGACTTTATGTACATCAGCGTGGACTTTATGTACATCAGCATGGAATTTATGTACATCAGCGTGGACTTTATGTACATCAGCGTGGACTTTATGTACATCAGCATGGAATTTATGTACATCAGCGTGGACTTTATGTACATCAGCGTGGACTTTATGTACATCAGCATGGACTTTATGTACATCAGCGTGGACTTTATGTACAATTTCTTATCTTTATTTCAATATTATCAATGTCATATAGCTTAGTCTCATGTATGTTTTCAATTAGTTGAAGATTTATATATTTCTGATTCAGCCGTATGTTTGCCCAATTAAACATAAACACCTTTCATATACGCTCTTTTATATGTCCCTTTCTAAATTCATATGATTTTCTTTCCGTCCCGGGGTCTTTTAAAACATGAAAATCTTTTTTAATTGCTCTGCATGTAGCATATTTCGCAGTACATTTGTCTTTGCATTGAACTATTATTTTTACTTTACTTTTTATCGTCTAACTGCTCTGTACCTGACTGCTCAAGCTATGACATTTGTAAAAGGTTCTCTTTCTTCAGACGTAGTATTGTCTGTTAAACAGTTTCCCCATAAATATGTATGTAAATAAATCCTGCGTTGATTCCAAAGATATGACATTGCTTTTACTCATATGAACCTTGTAGCATAATTCCACTCTCTTTGTAACGATTGCGTCCTGAATAATAGTAAATATTGTAACTAAGATATGTTACTCTTTGTCCCAAATTGTGTAGATAAACCTTTAACCCTTTATCTGCACAAATGTGAGAGTGTATATATGCTTTTGTGTGCATGTACATGTAAATGTAACTATGTAAACAGATGTAAATATATTTATATATGTAAATATATGTAAATACAGAGGTAACTTCACCACTGTAAGTAAAAACCTCTGAGAATGAAATCATGAAGCAGCGGCGTTGTTCTGAAAAAGATTGGCCAATGAGAACTTACGCACTGTAATTGCGTAAAACTGAAAGTGTATTATACATTCCTACAATTACGGGTGCCATAATTAGATGTGTGCGCTGTCCCTGGAGTTTGGAATCCAACATGGTGCATGTTATCGATCTGTGATAATTACTCGGCTTGACAGGGTCGCTAGGATCGCCCTCTGGACCTGCTAGAATGTCATTTGGCAATGTACGGTTCATTGGCGTTATGTCTGCGCTTAAATTAGCAATGGTCAATATAAATTTATGTTGTACGTAAAATTGTATATACTGTACATGCTAGTTAAGTATGTATCTCCTGTATAGGATAGTTAAGGTTATATATATATATATATATATATATATATATATATATATATATATATATATATATATATATATATATATATATATATATTGTAAATATACGGTGTGCCGTCCATATATACTTGAAATACATTAACGGTAGAGGAATACCAATATTTCTTAATTTTTGACAGAAATGTATTATCCAATCAATTGATAAAATAGTAATGCTATTATTTTTTGCAATTAAAAATTACGTGATGAACGTATAAACATTTCTGATAAACTTGTTCCTGAAAAAAATAATTTCTGATTGTGACAGAGACGAAGATACCAAGGTAGATATACTTTACCAGCCAA